>PVJO010004778.1:0-105894 GCA_004026905.1 Hystrix cristata
ACACCTGGTCACATGCCCTCAATACCTCCCAGGGGCCCCACCTCAGTCACCCAGGACTGATGCAACAACACAACACAGACAAGTCCAGACAATCATAGGCAGCCCAGTGGTGGTTATCACAGGTCCACAGCCCTTTATTAACACCCAGCAGCCAGGTCTGCTTCAGAAGCCAGAAGTGTTTGGTGTTTAAAAAGAAATGCATTATTCATGCCATACATCATGGGATACCCTATCAACCACTACAATTTCATATTGAAAAAAAAAAAGTATACCAAAATTTTAAGCTAAAAATCTGATTCAATTGGGTTAATACAGAATATCAAAAATATACTATCACATGTCCACAATTCTTTAGTCTTATGTCTAGATTCCTTCAGAGTTTTTTGGAATCTAGACATAAGACTAAAGAATCGTGGACATGTGATTTTTTAAAAAGTTCTTTTCATCTAACTCCCCAGAGAATTATTCACAGGAAGTCTGAAATAGAAAAAACAAACCAAAAACCCAAAGAACTAAAAGTAAAGCTCTTGTGGGGTTGGGGGTGTGGCTTAATGGTAAAGCACTTGTCTAGCACATACAAGACCTTGGGTTCAATCCCCAGCATGGGAGAGTGTGTGTGTGTGTGTGTGAGAGAGAGAGAGAGAGAGAGAGAGAGACAGGTGGAGACAGAAAGATCTTCTAAAAGTTAAATAGTGTATAAAGTAAAAAAAACACACAGATAAGTCTTTTAAAACACAAAATCACAAAAACAGTACAGCATATACTACCAGGCCCAAGGTGATCATGGCTAAGGAAAGATGAGCAACTATTTCATTTTATTTTTGAACATTTATTATGTGCTTAAATACTTTACAAACATGTCTTATTTAATCATGGCAATAAGCTTTTAGGAATGTATTTTTAAATGTAACACAAGTAAATATTAATTTAGAAAATATAAAAAGCACTCTTCTATAAAAAAAAATCTCCTAACAAAATAAAGAATAGCAATACACAGCATCATCTTAAAAAGTGGCCAAAATGTTACTCAGAGTACAAGTCATAGACAAAAGACTCTCACAAAGAAGAAATGAATAGATAAAAGCACAAAACTCTCTCTTCAACAAACTAAGAAGTACAAATGAAACAAATTAGCATATATATTAGGATACTTTTGAAACAACAGAATAGGTAATTTGGGGAATTATTTGGACTTCTTCCTACTTTATCTATCTTCTATTTTGTTCTTTATTTAAATATCTATATTTTGAGTTTTTCATTTAAGAGAAACCATGCTTTTCCTTGGCCCACAAAGCAAAGTAATCCTGCTTGAGGGCAAAGCTGTTGGACATGGAAAATCCATTTCCTAGTGTTAATGTAAGACTCCAAGTATTTTACTTGCTAAAAGCTGTAATTGAGGACAGAGGATCTGAACAGAAAGAATTAATGATTTTTTTCTAATTGGTTGTTTTATTTGAGCCATAATGGAAATTAAGTGTGGGTCTTCACACGCTACAGAAAATGAGACTTGGGCTGGGGATTTAGCTCAGTGATTAGAGTGCTTGCCTTGTAAGCACAAGGGCCTGAGTTCGATCCCCAGCACCACCAAAAAAAAAAAAAAAAAAAAAAAAAAAAAAAAAAAAAAAAAAAAAAAAAAAAAAAAAAAAAAAAAAAGAAGAAAATGAGACTTGTCTTTAGAATATTCACACATTTTAAAAGTGCTTGTCTTCCAAATATGCCTTGAAAATAAATATATTAGTTTTAATAAGAGACCAAAAATGAGATAAAAGCAAATCAACATATTTCATTCAAATTAAGAGGCGTAAAAATGATGTCTTATATTCCTGCTGTGTTTAGAGAAATCACAGACTGATTTTCGCTTTTTCAGCTTTCTAAAGACTTGTTACTACTATTATGGCATGAAAAGTTTGATCTGTAGCTGTGAAGGCTGGTTGAGTAGGGTAAAGAGTTTGGCAATCTCAAATTCCATGTGGACAGAAGTTTCACTTTCACCAGACAATTCATCTCTAATTAATATTCGATGCAAGAAATGTCTTGAGAATGTTTACATCTGAACAAGTAAAAGTGAATGCCATATACACAAGATCTAGAATGTATGTCCAGAATATATGACAGTGGTGTAGAGGCAGTAGTGTAGAGGGGTCCTTGGTCACACAAGCTGTTGAGCTGTGATGATCCTGTGGCTCAAGGGTCACTGAGCACAATGTCCGCAGCCTGTGACATCCATGTGCATGCACAGTGCATGGATGGAATCTACTGCAATATGAAAGCACAGGCAACTGACCCGGGGTCAAGCACAGCAAGAGCCACCAGGTCACACTTCCTGGAGAAAGCTACCTGGAGGTCACATGTTAGACTTAATCAGACTTTATCTTACTGTAAGTTACAATATACCAGATAACACCATTGTATACAGTGTATTCACATACAAATAGTTAATATATACTATATATATACCATATATTAATGCATTATATAATAGAAAATATAAATTATTAATTGGATATATTTTTAGAATGTTTTACTCTGGAATGAGGAAAAGTTTAACATTTCTAAGGCAACTTGGAATTATTTAGATTACAACACAAGTTACCCCTGTATATAAATATCTAATAAAGGCATGTATAGAAATTAGTTAGATGCTTATGAAAATCTAAAAAACTAAATCCTTAGGTTGTTTTTTTTTTTACGATGTCAGCTTCTTGAGGGCTGGGGGGGTGGTTGAGGCAGAGAGAAGCACCTGTCTATCTTTGTGGACTGTCTACCTTTCTTGGGGTGAACAAGTGCCCTTCTGAGATCCAAAATGCACATTCTGTGGCCTGCTGTCTCAGGGCTTGCATGGGAAACACCCCCTGCAAGAGCCCTTCCTGGGAGCAGGCCCAGCCCAGAGGTGGCCAGGTACGCCCAGCGATGGGGACCTTCCGCCAGCAGAGGGCACTCCTTCCCTGCCCAGGCAGCAAAGACCGGGCTGCTTTGCTGAGACTGGCCTTCCTCATTTCACTCCTAATGTGGGCTTTAGAAGAACTTGAAGAAAATAAGGTCAGAATCCCTAGAAGAAAAAATTCTCAGCTGGCTGGCGAGATGCTGTATTTCCTTCTGTCTCAGGAAGGAAGAGACAGCAGGCACCTCCAGTCAGTCTCCCTTCCAGCAGCTCATGCCTAGTGGTGGGAATATGATCAGCTGGGAGGAGGGAATTCAGTGCCAAGTCCTTCCTGCTGTCTTGCTCCTGGGTTCCCCTTTCGGAACTGAGCAATGTGAAACTCAGGCTAAGAGGCTGTCAAGGAGCAGTGAGGCTCCAGGCCCAGGGTTGTAGGGTCTCCACCCACAGGGAGCCACGGACCACCCCGAGGGGAGATTTTCCATTGTGCTCATGCTTCTCATGCAGAAAACTATCTGTGAGCCACAGTGATGAAAAATGAAAACAACTTGGCAGGGATGGCATTTATAAGGAAGAAAGAATTGTGGATGGACGAGGGTGTGCAGCTCTGAAAAAGGCCCATCATGGTTTCCACTACAAAGCACATCTCCTGGGGCATGCCACACACCTTATTAATTAGGGATTGTTCAATTCTCAACTCCTGAAATCCCTTTGTTGTGAGATGTGGATGACATCAGAACATACATTTTTTTCTGGGACACACCAATTTGGAGGGAAGAAAGGCAAAAGGGATCTTCAAATCTCATTAGGAATGGATTGAGGCCTCTACCTGCCTGCTGACCACAGTCTGACCTACCAGTCTTTTCTAATCACCAAGTTCTAAGCAGTCAACTCCATGAAGCAGTAATTGGCTCCCTCTGTCACACTCACAGGGAACCCGATGTACAGAAGAGGAAAGCCTGAGGTCGAGCCCACTATGGTGGAGAGGATACCCACGCCCCATCCAATTCTCATACCTCCACAGGACAATCACCTTCTCTGACCATCATTTCAAATCTACAGTCCCTATAACAACAGGATGCCACCGAGCCACACAGTGGACTCTTGGCCTGACTTTACTTTTGGAAAGAAATGTCCTACACACTTGGAGAGCCCAGGGACCTCAGCCAGCTCTGTTTCCACCTCTTTCAGGTGGAGCCACCCTATCCTGCTCCAAACCACATCAAGTGGGCTTCAAAAAAAATCTGCACTAGGTCCCTCTGTAAAGACTACTCAGTGCGGACAACCCACTGGTGCACTGTGCAGCTCAGCTCCTCACCTCCCATAGCTGAGGTCACCCTTCTGGGTAGTTTCAGACATGTGGGGAGACAGATGGTCTAAATGCCTGGGGCGGGGTGGGTTAGGTGACCCATCCTTCATTTTAAATGAGGTGTTAGGTGTGCAAAAGGGGGTACATGAGAGCACCACCACACAACTTGGGATTGGAGTAATACATTTCTTCATGTGGACAGATATTTCATGGCTGGATCTTTACAAATATCCAAATTCCATGGTAGTTTTTCTCTGCAACAGAGGTACCTATGAGCCCTGTCCCTTGCAAGAATTTCATGGAAATAGCAAGCAGGAACCAGACATCCCTGACCCTAGAAAGCCTTCTGATTGAAAGCAGCTCTTCTCAGACCTCATCTTTTCCACCTGAGCCACAAAGATGAAAATCTTTGGCTTTAGCATGAAAACAAACGGCTTGCAGCTACTTGATTTGTTTAATGAGGTTTTATCATGAAGAATGGGAGTATGGGAGAAACCCAGAAAGGAGGTGGGCTTTTCTTTGTATCTGGGTCTGGAACCACAAGAACATGTGGTATTTTTGTGTCCCATGACTTCTTTGACCATCAAATGCAAGAAGAAAAAAAGCGAGCCTTGAATAGCTCTTCTTGTTCTCCTGTTGAAGGGTACCCCTAGAATTGTACATTCTCCTTCAATTAGTTCACCTGTTTTATAGTGAGCTATATACAGTCCTGGATTCTGGTGGGTAAACAATCCCATTTTAACACAGCCCAGAATGCTCCAGTCTATGCTAAGATAGCCCTGGGTGGAGCAGTGGGGGACAATGCTTACAATGACAATCTTCTTAGGATGAAAAACTATCATGATGAGCTGGTTCCTCACAAGCTTTCTTCATGCCAACACTCCAGGGCAGCAGCGACAGTTGATGATGAGGGTGGGTGGGTAGGGTGCAGGTGAGTGCCATCACCTGTTATAATGTCACAGTTCATCTGTGCTAATGGCTGAGGATGGAATTTTGCCTGAAATCCTACTAAAGAATTCCTGAAAAAGTAATGGGCCATTTAAAAATTTGCTGTGAGCTAACTTCTGGGGATGCTGTATACACTGGAGCCCACACTAGACAACAGACAGTGGAAGGAGACGCTGAAAACCTGTGATACTCAAGTACCAAATTTGTATCTCTGGACCAGACAACATGTAAAAATGGGGTGAAGGAAGAATTGTGGATGGACAAGGGTGTGCGGCTCTGAAAAAGGCCCACTATGGTTTCCACTACAAACCACAATCAAGGCAAGTTCTTGTGCTTCCACTCCACCCAGGTTCTTGTGCTTCCAGCCGGAGTGACCCAAACCTACAAACCTATGAGCTGTTGACAATATAAAGCCCCAGTGGAATTTAACAACGCCCATCCATGGGTCACACTGATAGTAATTTATCTTGTTATGGATTGAAGTGTACCCCCCCCCAAATTATGTTGGAGATCTCAGCCCCAGTACCTCCAAACATGGCCACATTTGCAGGCACGTAGACAACTGAGTTAAACAGAGATCATCAGGGTAGGGTCTAACCCAACAATAGGTGTCCCTACGAAAAGGGGGAAATTGGGACAGAAATATGGACAGAAGAAAGCTGATGTGAAGACATGGAGAAATCAGCATCTGCAAGCCCAGAAGAAAGACCTAGAACATGTTCTTCCCTAGAACAGGTTCCCTAGAAGGAACCCAACATGACAACACCTTGAACTCAGGCTTCTTATGAGACAGTGAATTTCTGTGATTAAGCCACCCTGTCTGTAGTATCTTCTTATGACACCCCAAGTAGACTCATATCTGCCTACTGATGACACTCAGGTTGGTAGCTCGGAAGGAACCTCTGGGGTAGTGGCCAGTGAGACACAGGGGAGCTCAGGGCTGCTGCAGAAGGGAACCTACTACTTGTGGTGAAGATGTGGCCCCCACAAGACATGATGTGTCAAGAATCAGGGGATTCTAGAGTGCACCAAGTCACCCTGAGCCTTCCAAACTCACCCCTCTATGTCCAGGACCAAGACTAAGAACTCAGTATACATGGCCTGAGGCCTGGTGGCATGCTGCTCACAATGGCTGCTACGGTCATCCAGCTGGACAATCACTGGGGCCTGACAGGCAAAACAACTGCAGCCCAACAGCCAGACTCCAACCACACAGGAAGTGGCTCCTGAAAGACTCGGTCCAGAGATGAGATACAGAGGAAGAGGTCCTACACATAACTATCCCTTGAAGCGTGGTCTACGGCCCAAGCCTGCGAGCACGCTGCCTTTGTGCCCTCTGCACTGACACCAGGACACTCCGCCCACCCCAATGCCTGGTGTGGGGAGAAAACAAAGTGGTCCCACACTGAGCAGGGAGCAGTGGGAACCTGCCCAGGAATGCCCACGTCCCTGGTACGCTGGCAGCTACCAGGTGGCTGGGCTGTGCCTTCAAGGGCCTCGGCCTCAGATTTAACCATGCAGCGTGAGACAGGCTCTGTTAGGAATCTGCACTCTGGACTCACGGATATGAGGTGTTTCTGCATAGAGGGGACACCAGCCACACAGAGCAACTGATCACACCCACTGACCTGGCTTTGGGACAGCCTTATACATCTACATCTCCACACTTCCAAAGTTCTTGGGAAGTTATGAAAGGAAATCACCCCCGACTGTATTCTCCCTGGCTCACTTATTAATTCCAGTTCCCTCATCAGAAGGCAGAAGTGCACATGACATAGCACGTGGTTGACCCCAAATGCACTTTCTTTAAATCCCAGAATGCCCAATTCAGGTGTGGATAAATGAGGCCACTGCAGGAAGACACTGTTACTCCAGGTTTCTTTGTTTTTTTTTTTTTTTTTTTTTTTTTGTGGTGCCGGAGATCGAACTCAGGCCCTTGTGCTTGCAAGGCAAGCACTCTAATCACTGAGCTAAATCCCCAGCCCCACTCCAGGTTTCTAAGGTACAGCTAGGAGTAGGTCTCTTGAGGGCTGGGGATTCCTTACCTCTAGGAAAGAGCCAGTGTATCACTGGTGCTCGGGACACAATGAGCCAAAGGAGCTGGCTGAAAGTGATCTCCCACCTGTCCCACGAATCACAGCGTCCTACATACTTCACTCAACATGGCAGGGCAAGGAAAGCATCCTGCCTAGGCACCTCCCTGGGTTGCTGCCAGGGCAAGGCCCATAGCCACATGTAGCTCCTGGGGGCCAGTGTTGGCTGCAGAAGGACTGTGAAAAAGACAGAATCCACCAGTGGATGCCTCACAGTGTGGGTTTCGGAAAGGCCAGAATTAGATAACCTCTTCAAGGACAGCATCTTGCGTAAGTGCATTTCAAGCATTCTCTTGGGAAGGGGAGAGAGAGAGAGTCTCTGGTGCCCACTCCTTGCCCTGGGCATGCTCTGGGGGGGGGTCAGGGAAGCATCTGAAGATTCAGAAACAGTGGAGTTGAGTGTTAAAGGATAGCTCCACATGGAGAAGCAGGGACATGGCTCACGGCGCCCCTACATGCCCAGGAGGGGATTTGCTTTTGTACTGGGGCTCCAGTTCAGCTGCTAGATGCTCTTCATGACCTATATCCATCTCCTACCAGGGCTCTCCAGACCCAGAGGCCCAATACAGCAACCCACTAAGCACACAGGTTTGCTCACGGAAGGCATGCCTAGAGAACTGAGATGGGCCATGAGTTGCTGGCCATCTCTCTTCCCATGAGGCCTACTGAGAACTTGGCACAATGACCATATCCCTGTCCCTGCCTGGGGCAGATCCTGTCCTTACTGTGAAATCTAAAAAGAGAAAACCACGGCCCCTGATTCTTCCAGTGACTCACCCCTATATCCTGGTGATAATGCCCTTTGGTGATCTTTACGTCTAACAAGGAAAAGAAGCAGGTGTTGGGATGTCACTTGAAAGTCTAGATTAAAAACAAATGTGGCTTCCATCATGGGCATCTCCTTTCTTTCAACATTTTAAAGAGAGACCAGGTGCCACATAAAAGAGATCATACTGCTCTATGGAGAGGGCAATGTAGCCACTAACCAGTGGGGAGTTGAGGTCCTCAATCCATGAGGCCAGGAGGTAATAAATCCTCCTCTGGCTGAGCCATCAGATGAGACCCTAATCTTGGCCAGCATCCAGACTGTAATACCATAAGGGACCCTAACCTCAGGCACCCAGCTAAGCTGTGCACATGCTGGCCTGTAATAACTATGAAATAATAAGATTTTATTTTACACCACATAAGTCTTAAGGCAATTTGTTACATAGCAATAGATAACTAATATAACCCCTTATGTAGCCCTTCAAATTTATTATGGTCATTGACAGAGTATAGTTAAGACAGAGCTACCAATACACTGATTAGGTACAATACCATGCTATTATTACCTATACACCAGGGAATTCCACCAACCCCCACCCAAATGCTGTACATCTTTAGCTGCCCCTCCTGATATTAGTCTGTGATATATCCACTTCTATGAACTCCTGGGGTAAACTCTATTCTGCTCACATCAGCAAAATCCACAGGCCCAAAGATTGGAAAGTCTACTGTTATTTTCACTTACCCTAGACACTTAAAATAAATTCCCAGGCTACATTTAACATGCAGAGTTAACTAAGACATTCTGGGGTCTTCACTCTGACTCATACACACTCATAAATCTGGGGGACATTAAAAAGATCTATCAAAGCCAGGTCCCCATATTAAGAATATGCCTTCTGGACTGCTCTCTGCATGATAATTCACTGGGTAAACAGACCCTTCGTTTTCTTATTCTTACCCCAAAGCATACCATACCCTCAGGAATATCTCTGCTCAGGCTTATTGGTACAAAAGTCTGAATCAAGCAAGCAAGAGGGCAAGATGGAGCCACACTGGCCAAGTTCTAACATAACCAAGGAGACTCATATCACCTAGCAGGGGTCCCCTTGGAGGGGTGAGGCTGTTGGAAGGGGCAAGAAGGGGCTCTCGGTGGCTGGGATGTTGTATCCCTCCCTGCATACACTGCTTTTAAAACATTAAGATGTTCAATGTGTGATGAAAACTGTCCTGAGTGGTTCTGAGTGTTAACTCACATAGTATGTACCCAAGCAGAGCCTGAATACACGCGGCTGTGCCGATTCTAGCTGATAAGCCACTGACACCAGGAAGATGACTGCCCCAGCATGGCTTGCCATTGAGGCTCCTCACCTGATCCCGAAGGGGTCCTCAAAATTGGTGCTGACAAGACAAAGACTCCCCAACACTGTCCCAGACACTGTCAGAAGAGTGGGGTGTTGGCCCTGAGAAGCCCCGGAGGCTCAAAGTCCATGAGGTAATAGCCTGATCCTCCGGCTGGAGGGACTAGAGATGAATGCCCATTCCCTCTAGCAATTAATCAGGCTCAGACATTGTTCTTCGGTACTGTATTAGATTCTGGAAAGGTAAAAAACCCCACACTGTCCTCCTGCATCTGGCTGAGGCATAGCACCAGGTACTCTGGCCTGGATATGGGCTGTTAGCTACGGAAATTTCTATGGCCATTTAGTATATGTGCTGCCGAAGCAAGCACGACTTCCATGGCCTTAAGAAGTTCACTCCTCACCCTGTCACAGGGACCACATGGTGCAGCTACTGGGGGACCCAATGCGGACTGAGGGCCCTGCTCTTGATGTGTGACGAGCTACAATCTCAGCACACATCCACATGTGGAGATCTGGAAGGGTCTTCCCCGAGTGACCTCTGGGCCTTTCACTGCATTCTTTGCAAATCTGCAGTCCACTCTAGGAAGAGGCCAGAGTCCCTGTTCACAGAAGATAGGGCTCTGTAGGTTCTGGGTCAGGCCCTGGGCTCCACCTCAGGTCCAAGGAGGTGGGGGTGAGGCTACAAAAATCAGGAGGCAGGGTGATCCCCTCTGAGGGGAATTCAGGAAGGGTTAAAAGGTTTAAACACCAAAATTTATGAAAATGGCTTCAATACAGTTTGATGAGGTCAGCGAATACAGAGGCCTAATGACACTTGTAAGAAAAAACATCTGCCGATGTCAAAAGGTCGGCAGGAAGTGAGTGGGGCATCCGGAGCTCTGATTGGCTGGCTGAATACTCCTAGAAAGAGACACACATGGCTTAACTTAGCCCTAGGGGAACAACAAAAACCCCTTTCAATTGTACTCTGACCAGCCCCGCCTCCAAGTCTTGGACCCTGACTGGCAATCAGCTCTTTGTTTGCTCATTGAGGCCACAGAGGCTGAACCATTCAGAGCCAGCAGTCTTTGAGGAATGGTGTTCTTGGTGTGCTGCCCTCCTGGCCTCCCCTGAGCCACAGAATCCCGCGCTTAGCTTTGTCATAAGAACACAGTTGGGTCACTTGACTAGCAAATGTTTCAATAAATCTATCATCACAAAAACCAAAACAAGACGTTTCTTTGGAAAAAACAGGAAGTACTGGTACACGGCATGGCTTAAAATAGGGCTTGTTCCATTTGTTCACAAAACTAGCCTCCAGAGCCTCTGGGCCAACTCACCTTTTAGTGTTCTTAACCCGGCCATCGCCAGGGGCCAAGGGGCCTGGGCTTTGTTACTCTTTGACTCAGGTCACAGGTCCCAGTGCTGGCAGTCCCATTTCCTGTCCACAGGCCCCAAGGAGGGGCTCACCTTCTCGTGGAAAGCCAGGCCTAGGCCCACTGCAGGAATCAGGCCTGGTGATTTCCATAAACTGAAGCCCTTTCCGGTTTCTCTTGGCAATCATTTACAACCTGAAGCCTTCTGGAATTGTGTTCTGTTTGTTCTCTACGGACGGCTACAGTTTTACAGAAGCCCTGACTGTCAGGAAGAAACTCACTGTGTGGCAGGCAGAGCCGGTGCCTGGTTTCATCTGCATCTGAAAGACCAGGCAGGGAAGAAGCCAGAAAGAGTTTCCATCCTTCCCAATGGCACCCACTTCAAAAGGTATAAGCACAAGGAAACCTCCCAAGACATGATAAAATTCTTCCACTGACAGACTGCACATGCAGCGCTGTGTCTCTACAAGATGCTCTTGTGTGCTGCCCTCGGGCTGGCTCCTCTGCTACAACTAACTGTCCCCTCCTTTTTTGTTGATCTTTTGCCTTAAAAAAAAAAAACCCAAAACAAAAAACAAACCACCAAGGATCCTGAGGACAGTGAAACAGCACTTGTGTGTATCAGAACTATACTTCTGCTGCAATGTGAAGCCACACAGATCAGAGAACCCAGTCTGCCTGTTAACAGATGCACATGGAGACTCCTACCACCTTGGTCAACTTACTGAGGTCAGGTGAATTCCCATGATCTTCAGAAAATTCCTTTATCTCCAGGAAGGCAGAAGGATTCAGTGCATCAGACCTACCACAGGCACAAAACGTGCACTGTCTGGCACACTGCATTAAGTAACTTTTCCCTTCAATGCAGGTGACTAACTAGAAAGGGAATAAGAAAGTCTATACTTAAGATTTACAGAGAAAATCAGGTGCACAAAGGTACAAAAAGGGTAAAATACATAATTTCATTTCAGAAATGTGAATTTAAAATCCACTTTCAGAAATATGGAAAATTGTACTAAGAATAAGGGGACAGGAGGAAATTACAGGATGTATAACTTTGAGAAGTAATAATTCAGAAGAAAGTTAGCTTGGACCCAAGACTTGCCGTCATCTTGCTATCCTGATTCACAGCTGTTCTGGACCCATGAGAAGGGGTTGGCCTGCTGCCCCCACTGAGATTTAACCTTGATCTCAGAGCAGCATTCTAAGGCACCAGACCCAAAGCAGTGGGCAGCTCCCAGTGTGTGGCACTCTGACATAATTTGTAGATCTTTTGGAGGAGACATGTGTCTTACTGAAAAGACCTCTCAGGTTACCGAAGAGTCTGACACATTTCCAAACATGTCCCACTGTCCCACCCTAAGTTCATGTTTCTCAAGGGGTCTAAGGCTTTGGCCTCTTCCAAAGAACTGAAGTTATGGTGGATGGATATGAACGATTTACCCAAGTTACTCTTTTTCAGAGTGAACAATACAGAGAATCTGAACATATGTGACCACGCAGCTGATCCACACAAGCATTCCCCACAGTCATTTATTTTAAGGCATCATGTGCTATTTTTATATTCCACAGAAACACTGCCAAGGGAATCCACAGAGGAAAACAAAGAAGCTGTGGCTGCTGAGGCTACTCTGGCTTCACATTTTCACAGAACAAACTACTGCGGCACACTATCTGCTACCTGGTCTCAGAGACAAATGTCATAAACAAAGTCATCTGAAGCTGTTTGAGACTATATGCCTTTTTAATTTAATTTTTTTTAAAGGAAAAGTTGTAAGTGGCTTTTAGATGAAAACACAACATTTCTTACCACTATCAGTCATGATATTCCATCTGCAAAATGGGTTGTGAACAGGTGACAGATGTGAAAATTCTATGACAGACGGGATGCTTGGGACTCGGCAGGGAAAGTCTACAGCTTCGACCTCTGACTTGAAGGTCTGTGCAGGAGAGGCTTGAGGAGTGGAGTTAAGGGCTCTGTGTGGGCACACATGACCACTAGCAGAGAGGAAGCTGAAGGAAAGACCTTAGAGGGATGAATATGTTTTGTACAGTCACAGAAATGCGATCCCTGCATAGGGACCAAACTGCCCCTCAGCCTAGAGGACCCAAAGCCTATTCCAGGACTGTAACCATGGCTGGAGACCCTCCTGACCTATGGGGGCAGAAGGCTAACTGAACCAGCTAAGAGGAATATGCCTGAGACACCTGCATGATTTTCCTGTTGTAGAGTTTTCTGGTTAGCCTGGAGGTGTGCCCTGGGACACCCCACAGGCATCCTCTATTAAGTCCTGGTTCCCTGTGGCCCTTATAATGCTGACTTCTCATAGCATTCCCACAGAAGCAAACAGTGCTGGTATGTACTATGTATTTGCATTCAAAACATCTTTCCTGGGCCCATCCCAACAAGCTGAGCATAATATTTTCACCTAAGACCCTGGCATTGTATAGGAATGTTTTCAGGGCCAAGCAAATTGCTAAAGCAAACACGGTATTTCCCTCTGCTAGGACAGCTAAGCATTGGTAGCAGGCTCCCAGACAGGACTTGCAGGGGAACTGCCCCCTCTGGTGGAACCGCTGGCAACAGACACTCTAGCTCTGGGGAAGCTTCAACTTGGCACCATGGTTTGCAGGACCCATACCTGCTTCCAGGCTGGCTCCTTCAGCAGCTACTCCCTGCCCCTCAGCAGCCTGCAGGTGTAGCATATTCTAGGGCTTCTAGTGTTCTTCACATTGTTGGCAGTACCTTGCTGTTTTCACTCATTCTTCCCCACCAACGTTAGCAAACAGGTGTGTTATTATCCTCATCCAAATGGCAAAACGGAGGCCCAACGTGGAAAACACCTTGCTCAAGGAGACACCACTGAGGGTAGAGATGGCCCTGAAGCCAGACAGTCCATCTGTGTCCATGTTCCTGGGCCTAGACAGCACCTGAACCAACATGCGTTTTGTTTTGTATTTTAAATGCTAAAATGAGAGCTCTGTACTTGAAGCCTCAGTGAACCTTTCACCTAGGGCTGTGGTGGCAAAACCAAGTGAGCTTGCAACCGTGCTCGTAGAGGAAAGTGGGTAAGCAAGGGACAACTGAGGCCTGGAATCTGCACCCCTTGAGTTTTGGACAACTAGAAAGAAGAGCACCCCAAATGTGTGTGTTAGGCAAAGAGTCTGCACTTCTGTGCTCACAAAACTCACATTGTTAAGACTGGCTTTTAGATGTGATAATGCTATTGCTGCTCTGCTTTGTATTTAAATAAAATGATGGTTAGGATTTGCTTTAAAATACCCTGGCAGGGCACACTAAGAGGATGCATGACATGAGGTTGGCCATCTGGTAATTGGCAAAGCTGGCGCACTGGTACCCCTGCTCTTGTATACATGAAACTTTCTGTAAATTAGTCTTCATATCTGTGTGTCTGTAAAGGGGGGGGGCACATCTACTTTATACAGGATCACGTACAGTAGACACTCTCTCTGCAAAGGGGAGCTTCATGTAAGCTGGACACTGCTTTTGTGGCGGTTGTCACTGATACTACGCCTCCTTACTGCACACCCATTTTTCTGATGGGTCTAAGGAAGCCATGTGAACAGATCACTGTGCTCAGATCATCTTTCTGGACTTCCAGGCAGCAGGCCAGGCCTCTGCAGGTAGTGAGCAAAAGATGTCAGCCCTCACCAGTGACACCCTGGGCAGCAGTATGCTGCCTCAGGCAGCTGCCTCGATCCAGACAGCAACACCAGGTACTGTGCTGCCTGGCTGTTCTTGGCTGAACCAGGAACAATGAGCAAATTATCACATCATCCTCTTTACAAAGTGATCTGGAAAAGCTAATTATGTGTTACTCCAGGCACATCTTCATTTTTGATGTGGAATGAGTGTGGGTGAATTGCTCTGGTGGATAAAAACATCACACAGAAGAAATTCAGATTATTTATCCACAAGCCATACATGTGTGTTTTACACACACATCACACCCCAATGAGGAATGAACATTTGCTTACAGCCTGGACTCTGCTCACGTGAAGAATCAGCCGAAGATGGTGAGGCCACCCTGTGGACCCCCAAACACCACAAAACCTACTCGACAGGCCTTAAACACAACCCTTTCTTGCTGCAGCAAAACTGTTAAATTCCTCTCAACATACACAAAACCAAGGTAAATTTCTCGTCCTTTGGCTCCCCTCCAGTAGTAAAAATTAATTGCCACATAAAATTGCTGATTCCTACCAAATGAAGCTATACGATTTATCAACTCGAGAATGGCGCAAACTCAATAGTGGTTTAACTACATCACCTGAATTATTGCTGTGTTTTCTACCAGTGACAGCTTTACAGGGAATGTAAGTTTTGCGAATTCATTCATGTAGGACAAACTTCCAAAGTAAACAAAGGCATTAGGTGGAGGCAGCTCCCCTGTGGCCTTGTCACACTGATTCTCAAAGCTAGCATGAGGAGGCTGAAGTCCCCTCAGTTCTTTCTGTGACAAAGCTCCCCCGAGGTGGGAATCCAAGGCTCTCTCACTGGCAGTTTCCCAAGCTGCAGCAGCACCCTGCCCAGGGGTGCTATCCTCAGATGATCCAATGCCTCAGCACCCTAAGTTTAAAGTACATCATAAATTAATCATCTAATGCCACCTTTGTGTAGGAACCCGGTTATTTAAAATGCCTTAAAAATAAATCACTGCCAATAGCTGTTTTTATTTTCTGCCAGGGCAATGAATTCATATAAACAGCTCACACGGTGCAGCAGCCATTTAGGTAGAGAGTAACTCTGAAAAACCCAAATGACAGGCACAGAAGGGACAGGTGGCACCAAGCTTTCCAAGGGCAGAGCCCACCCTTGTTTTACTGAAGTCATCTGCCTGAGTCTGAACAAGCCTGTCACTTAATGGGCTATTCCAGTTTTCCTTGTCCTTTACCCCATGCCTGTTAGACAACAAAGCATCCCTCAGAATGAGGCAGGCATCAAAAGGTGAGTTACCTTCCAGTTTCCAACAATCACTCAACAGGCCAGTACTTCTTCCTAACTCTCCAAACAACTTCGGGAAGAATCCCTGGGGGAATAATATCCGCAGCAAGGTCAACACACCGGACAAAGGAAAATAAACAGCTCTAACTCTCAAGGGAGAGGTGCCTTAACTTTAAGAATTTTAGGCATATTAAAAAAAAAAATGTTAGAGTGCTACAATCCAGGGTCCAAGTTTGCTTTATATTTATGTTCTGTCTACAGTCAGAATGATACCCTGAACGTGTTTTAAAATTATGTTCTTGAGTATATTCAAATCAGAAAAGACTAGTTTCACAAAAGTCAGAGAGGTTATTTCTCAGCATGTTAATTTTTCTTATTTCTGGACACTTCAATTTGTCCCTTTGTCAACCTTGATTCTTCCCTGCCCACATAGTGAAAATGGGGGATTCTGTCCAAAGTTTGTGGTCAAAGTCACAGGAAGGGAGACCAAGAATGAAATCTTTCTGGTTTGGCTACTTACTTCAAAGACCATTTTGTTCTTTTCTTCTTTCCTGGCCAAGTTTTGCATATTTAGGATTTCAGTTGCATAAGTTTCCCTACCTTGCTGGTTTTTCTACTTAATGAGCAGAGAATATTCTCTAATGATTATCTTCAACACACCCCCAGGTAACCATAACTATTTTGCATACAACATGAAATACCCATGAGGACTCTGAGTTGGTGATGAAATGTTCGCCTCTAGAAAACATACTATATTCTCCCCACTGCCATGGGCTGGCCGTGCTGCTCTCCGTACCATCTGTGGGGTCAGGAGGCTACTTCAGAGAATGTTCCCCAATAGCACTCTCTGGGATCTGGTCCTGCCAGGGAGACCAAGTCCCCATTAAGCCAAAAGGGAAGCCCTATAGCCCTGGAGCTCTCTTCCAACTCAAAATCCACCCTGAGAGGGCCAGTCACCTTATGATAATTCACTGCACTGTGCATACTTAGATTTTGTGCACTTTTTAAAGTGTTGCAAACAACCCAAGGAAAAGTCAACATTTTATTTCAGCTCATACCTGGCTGCTGAGTCTTTTCAGTAAAACATAGGGAAGAAAGTGTCAGCTTGGGACCAGGGCCCAACAAAAGGAGGCCAGGATCAGGAATGAACCAAGTCCTTGGCCCTGTGCACCAGCTCCCTGGGTTTGTTTCTGTGGGTCTTGGAGCTAGGAACTAAATGAGGATCTACAGAAAGCAGAAAGTACAGTTAGAGAGGAAACACAGCAGTAGTGCATTTAACAAGGCTTAAAACTCAAGTTAATACCCATTAATAATAGGTCAATGTCCTAACATCCCAGTCAACTGAGTGGTCCAAGGCATAAGGCACCTGGGAGCCTCCCATTGCAGCTTCTATAACATGGCAGAGACCAAGCACAACCAGCCACTCCTCTACACTAAGCCATAAGCCCATATCCTAACCCTAGCAGAATGAGACACTCAATGCTTTGTGGCAAGTACAGTTATTACTACTGGAACCAGCAGATCAATCAGCAAAACCTCAAGCTGGAGTCATCTCTGCTCCTCAGGTGTTAGACGCATGTGTGTCTGAGGTGGGGGCTAGGTAGGGCACATAAGAGGTACAAAAAGAACACACAGTTTAATGGGGCAGGCAGATATGTCTATGCATGGAGCTGCAGGGGGTGGCATAGAGGGACTAGCAGGTGGTGGGCAGAGTGGGCAACCTCTGGGCAGCACTTTACAGTCAGCACTTTACAGTCTTCCGCATCTGGAACATGGAAGAGGGCAACATTCCCATAGGGGACACAGGCTTTGCCACTTCCTAGTGAGCCACATGACCCTGGGTGTCTTACCAGAGCCCTTTACACTTAGGGATCCTTATCCATAAAAAGAACTACCTCACTGGGATTTCAAAAATGTGAGAAAAAGTGGCTAACACATGGTGTCCCTCAGTAGAGGCCTCAGGATGAACCAAGGAATAATCCAGAGAAATGGTGTGTGAGACTCACCTCTATAACTCCCTGGACAGTCTTACTGGCTCACATGGAAAAGTCTGCAGTCAAATGAACACAGGCAAGGGCATTAAGTTCCTAAAAGTCCTTAGATGACCACAGGGCTGAGGTGTAGGGGAGTGCCTCCCCTCAGTACCAACAGAAAACTTCCTGAAAATACCTGCTACATAGGGATACTTCTTGCCCCTGGCCAAGTTTCACACTTTTCTTCTTGTGAGAAGTCTTTTATTTAAAAGGAAAACAGAAAATACCTCTCATAAAACCCGTAACAGTCTGTCTTAGTTACTTTTCTCTCATTGCTGAGACAAAATACCTGACACCCAAAGTTAAGGGAGGAAAGGTTTATTTAGCTCACAGTTTGTAGAGATTTCAGTCCACAATCGGCTGGATCCAAGAAGGGTAGCACAGCAGACAGGCAGAAGGCAGCAAGGTAAGTAAGGGGTAGGCAAGCCTCATTCTGTCCTTTGTATCTGATCCAGGCTGCCTACCCTTAGAATGGGTAGCACTCCCACCCATAATCCCAGCACCCTTAATACTAGTATCATATCCTTGATCCCAGCAGAACTATGCCAAACCAATCAGTGGATTAATTTAGTAATCACATACTCTAGATCCAGCCACCTTTGAAAACACCCACCTAAAACCACATGAGGCTTTGGGGGGACATCTAGACACAAGCCATAACACAGTCTAATCATGAGAAAAACACCAAACTATAGTAGAGAGACAATCCATAAAGACATGTGACCATATGTAAAACTTTCAGGGTCACCAAATCTGGACTTTATTTAATAATAATGCATCAGTTGTAGCACTATTATACCAAAGTGAAGTGTTAATCATAGAAAAACTGGGTGTGGAAGACATACGAAGGCACTATAGCAGTGATGGAGAACCTTTTAGACACCAAGTGCCCAAACTGCAACCCAGAACCCACTTATTTATCACCAAGCGAAAACACTGCAATTAAACCTGAATATTGAGGGTTTAGTTTAGAAAGAACAACTGTTATCTGATGCTCAGCTGCTGGGACAACTCTTAGGTTCACCACCACTGACTGCACTATACTATTCATCCTCAACTTTTCTGTAACTCTAAAACCATTCAAATTTCTCACTGTCTAGAAACTTTGCTGTGACAGTTACTAAAGTATGTGTGCGTGTCCTTCAGTTCATTAAAGGTCCCAACACATCCCTTACACTGGGCCAAACAAACATGAGCCAAGCGAACTGTGCCATAGGCAGGCCACCTGTCTTGCCATCCGTCACCCAGGGCACCTGCGCTCTGACCATAGAGGCAGCTCCAATGTGCAGGGTCAGCCCCAGGTCACGCACATTCTGTGACGGCATCTCTTGGTGGGACTCTCACTTGTTCACTTCATGAGGGTGTAGTGCTTCAGCAACATGCCTTCTGGTGCCAAGCCATGTCAGACAGACACCTGCTGCCTCCACAAACCCAGTGGTCTTCACCTTGGCAGGTGTATGCAGCAAGAAGCCAGAAACCAGGAGAGGAAGATGGGTTACTAAAGGTAAATTTTGCCACCCATCACAGGCCCTGTTTATTTTAAGTCCAGGGATTTCAGAAACGGTTTACAGTAGAGCTAAAGTCCTGCTCCAATTACCTTTCTCAGCTGCAGAGAACAAGTCCAAGCTGATCACAGATGTGTGCTAAGTACCTGTGAGTTACAGGGCAAACACCACAATGCCTATGCCTACAGTCACTAGTCTGAAATTCTGTCTACTCTGAGGAAGCCAAGGAATGTACAAAAACAGTAATATACACCAAAAGGAAATGCTAATTGCCATATATAACCCCCATCCCCTTTCTCCTAAAATTATAAGTTAGAGAAACCCACAAAGCAAAGAACATTCTACTTACGGTGGTAAACCTAAGGTTTAGTGATTAATGAAAATGAGAATGTTTCTCCTAAAAGAGAAGCTATAGGTTTTAACAGGGCAGAAATCACAGAGAGAAGGACGTGATGGACCAGAAGCTCATTTCTGCCGTGCATGGAAAATGCCAGGCATAAGCATCCTGGAATGAGAGGGGGCTCAGCACATAGGCAAGACACCTACTGGGTTCCCCAGGCTGGTCCTTTGGAGGACAGGCTTTGATGGATCTGTCGCCAGCCCCCATTATTATGTTTCTGTGCAACTGCCTAGGCCCTGGAAAGCTAGATGTCCCAGTCTAGCAGAGATGAGACTGGTTCACTGCACCATCAATGCCTTGCAACCTGGAGTTCAGGATAACTGTCCTGTTGTCAAGGGCTAAGGACTGTGCTTTTCCCACAGAACTGCCCCTGGGGTCTCTGTGCCCCATCCCGCCCCAGATCCTTTCAGCAAATTCACCACACTTGTCTCCCTGGCTTCTCTGGAGTCCAAATGTAATCTTACACAATGCAGTTTTTTGTGTTTTTTCTGTGTTGGGGATCGAACTCAGGGCCCTGTGCTTGGCTAGGCAAACAACCTACCACTTGAGCTAAATCCCCAACTCCCCACAATGCAGTTCTGTCTGAACCTCCAGCTCTTGGCCTGAGGCAAAATAAACCACAGAATGGAATGTAGTGATGTACACCAAGGCTTGGGGCCTGTTCCCTGGCCTGCAGTGGTGCGCGAACCACCTTCCCTGAATCTCTGGCCAGACCATTATAGCCAAGGGCCCTTTTGCTGATGGTATCAGTGCTACACACTGCATTGCAATTTTCTATGGGTTTAAATTCCAAAATCAGAATTAGGATAAGTCTAATCCACAAAACATCTACAGTGTTGAGTTTAACAAAAAACACATTTGCTGAAAATTTCCACTTAGACCACCTTATTTTCCAATATTAAATGCCTAAGGCCAGACATGGTCACTTCTGCTTGTTGTGCTATTTTATCAGGAAATGGAGACTTCTGCTGTTGCTGGTTCTAAGGAGGTTCTCACATAGAATATTTTATTGATTCATCTCCTTCCTCACCCCTCCCACTACAGGACAATGAATAGAAATCAGAGATGTGAAATTACTTCCTCTTCCTTGCCACAAGAATAAACCCTTTAGGAGAGACCTGGGCGCAGCATGCTACTGTAATCATGGCTACTTAACTTGGGAGGCCAAAGCAGCAGTTCCAAGGCAGCTAGGGCAACTTAGCAAGACCCCATCTCAAAAAACAACCCGAAACAAAACAAAACATCTTCAGGAATTGAACAATAATGACTAAAAGTTACCCTGTGTAAATAAACTACAGACTTGGTTGAATTACGGATGGTAGGCGAGTGCTCTACCACTAAGCTATATCCTCAGTCCATACTAGTGTCTTGATTTTTCTGTGCAAAAAAACCCCCAAAACAAAATATATTTAAATTTTAAAATTAAAGTTACCATTTCCATCATACTGCATTCTTGCCAAGACTAAAGCTTCTGTTTGGAGGGATTCCTTCCCTTCATCCTCTCTGAGCTGAAGTGCCCTGCTTTCTGTGTAGAAATGAGATATTCCCTCTATATCCAGATGCTTCTATGTCCTGAGAGGGGTCTGCCATGGCCTGATAGTTTGTACTGTGCTCACCTGGCAGTGACCCTCTCCTGAGAAGCCCAGTGGACACTTGAGCAGGGTGGCAGCTCCAAGGGCATAGTCCTGCCACCGCTGTCAGATAGCTGTGGGCAGGGGACAAAGAGGCCCATGATGATTCAGGGTCAGATGAAGAGATCAGGATTAAAACACAGAACACTTGGTCTGAATGCTGACGAAGGAAGTAGCACAGCCAACTAACAAATCAGCCATTTGTGTGGTTAGCTCAGGCCCAAGTAGAACAGGAAATTAATCCAGCATGCGGAAGACTTGCATTCCAATTGTTGGAACAGGACAAGGGGAACCCACCCCAAAAGTGAAGTAAGACCAGAAAGACGGCAGTAAAAACATACAAGACTCAAATTAAAACAGAGCAAATGGCCCTGACAGACGGCCAAGGAGCCAGAGAATGGACTAGTCGGCAAGGTTTCAAGAGCTGTCTAGAAAAGCGAGGCTCACTAGGGCCACTGAGGAAAATAATAGCAAATAAAGCTCTTAGCCAAAAGACAAGAAATCTGTAAAATCATAAGTAACAGTCCAATAAATTTTCCTTCAATAAATAAGGATCAGCAAAATCACTTCCCAGATACTCAGAAATGTATGACCCACACTTCCAAACAGATAAACACCTTTGCAAAGATGGCTACCAATTGCTCCAAGTTCAGAAATACAGAATGAGCAGCAGGAAACAGAATCCAGCAATTTTTGTGGGGGAGGATGGGCCAGAACAGTTAGCTGCACACAGATGTAGCAGACAGAGCATGTGGTAGAAATAAAAAAGGTCAGGAAGGGACCTTCTCCAAGCTGGGGGGCAGCCGGCCTGGGGCCCTGGACATCTACAGGACTACAAACCCCTCAGGCCTGGCCGTGGGTTTCCTCAGCCAGATGCTAAATCGCCAGAAAGGAATTCGCATCCAGACCCAAATCAAACTTCAAGAAAGGGCAACAGGGGAGAAGGATAAGAAATAGATGCCAAGTCCTGGGTCCTTTGTGGCAGTTGAGGACAGAAACCCATTCCACCCATTACTGGGTAACAAAGGAAGGTGCAGATTCCCCCTTGTGTCCACCTGTGGGTCCCTCAAGAGACACAAAGTAGGCACAGGCCAATGGGCTTTGCAGGGCTCAAAAACTTCAACAGAGGAAAAAAAACTGTTCTCAGAGATTTGGTATGTTCTGTTTGATATGTGCTTCGGGACTAATTATTTTACAAGGCCCCAAATCATTAACAAAACCGTTGATTACAGTTTTGGCAATCATTATTTAAGTCATTACTTAAACTGTTGGATGCAATAAATAGAGATATGACAGAACGGCAAACAGCTGAGATTCCACCTCCAGAGCCCAAGAACATAGTGTCAGAGAAGGAACACAGCCGTGCTGGATCCAAATGGCCTTGCCCCAGTCTTCAGATGTGAACCGTGCTTGATAAATCATTCCGATGTCTCCTTCCTGTTTTTGCAACTGCCTGGGGCCACTGTGCCCAACTTTTTCATAGCTGTTTCCCCCCTCTTAATTGTTTTCAATGGTGGTAATGCCCATTTAGAAGCTCAAAAACATTTGACTTCTCTAGTGGAATTCACATTGCTTTCAAATGGGCTTTTTACATAAAATACACATATTAATGATTTGGTAACTAACTTGTATGTGGCAAACACTTTTTATGTGACACAACAGCTACCTTGACTTATACAGGTGTTTATATATAGTATTACAGCTGATAAGCTATATTTACTCCCCTACCCCCCACATCTCTTAGAATATAAGTTCACTGACACTTAACATATAAAATGTCTAGTGTTTGGGCTTGCTGACACACAAAAGGGTCCACACATGGTGGCAAACAAAGACCCCAAGACACAAGTTTCACTGTGGCCAGGGTCTGGTGTCAGGGTGGAGGCTGTGTGTTGTTATTTCACTCCAGGCCTCCACAATAGGAGGCTCTGTTCTGACCCCTGTTGTCCAGATGTGGTGCCCCCATGGATCCTAATCCCAAACTTTTGCCAGCAACCATGAATTCTGAGGATGGCCTAAGCACTATGCCAAAGGTTCGCATTTTTGGGACTGCTGACATTTGGGGCTGGGTGTTCTTGGTGTTGGAAGCATCCTACGCATTGTACTACATTTAGCAACATCCCTGGCTCTACACACTAGATGCCAGTGGCACCCTTGCTCTCTAAAGATGACAAGCAAAAAATGAGTCTAGACACTGCCAAAGACCCTCGGGGACAACGTCACCTGAAAACAGCAGTGCCACAAAGATCTCATTATGAATATACTGAACACTGTGAGGAATACAATGGAACAACTCCGGGTGACAAGGGATTTCCTGTACATAATTGGTCACATGAATCTTACTAGCAATGATCTGTGGGGTGTGCCATAAGTGTGATCCAGGGATGCACTATGAGATGCACAGATCATTCTAATTCTCCATTAATTCTTCTCTGTTCATTTAAGAAGTCTGTGGGATCACTTCTCAACTGCCCTGGTCTTTCCTACCAGCAGTGCATCTCCATATCACCTGGTGCTGTTCCTCCTCATCAGCTACAGGTCCAACAAGGCAGAGAGGTCCAAGTAGGTGAGATGTGAGAGGCACACAGTTGGAGCGGCCCAAACTAGAATGGTCTACTACCGACCGGCAGTCTACTTTCATCCTCTCCTACAATAGCTGCACATTCTCTCTAGGACCTAAGCCAGTCCTAGCACACAGAGTCATGACAGATGTTCGATTTGGTTCTTAGCTCTTCATTTCATAGAGCTTAGAGCTTGCTACAACTCAGTCCATCTAGAAATGAAGCTGGTTTCTAGGGACGGGCATTCTACAACTGTGGCCAGGCACCTTACCCACTTTCTAACTACAAATATTGACCTGTCTATAGTGACCATAGGACAGATGTGAAGAGTCTGCCCAGCATGTCGATGGGTGGACTTGAAGGGAAGCAGTGATACTGGCGTCAACTGCAGAACCAAAAACCAACCCTATACCCTACGACCGCCGTGTGAAGAGCCAAGAAAACAATAAAGCGGGAGCTTTGACCCATAAACTCAACCATGCAAAGTCCATTCCACGAGTGAAAGGTAAAACAATCAAACTCCTAAGAGAAAACACAAGAGAACAACTTAAAGATCGTATGTGGGAATCAAGGACTCAAACGAGACACTAAATCGCTGGAAGACTGGACATCATGAAAAAAATTTCTGCTCATCAAGAACATTTCACTAAGAGAGTGAAAATCCAAAGAGGGAAAAGAAATTTCAACCTAAATATCCAATAAAGGACATATACCCAGAATCTATCAAAAATTTCTATACTTCCAGTATGGTTTGAATGTACCTCCCCAAAACATACGTGTTAGAAACTTAATCCCAATGCAACAGTGTTGGGAGGAGGGTCCAAGGAGAGATGGGTAAACCACAGGGCTGCAACCTGGTGAATGTGCTAATCTCTTTATCATGAAAGTGGGCCCATAAAAGGGCAAGTTCAAAGTGGGCTCATAAAAGAGCAAGTTCTGTCTCTTTCTCCCTCTTTACCCTTGTGCCACAAGCTAACACAGCAAGAACCCCTTCCCCCACATGCTGGGTCCCCGATCTTGCACTTCCTAGCCACTCAAACCACAGTTTTTGTTTACTGAATTACCCAGTCTGTGGTATTCTTTTACAGTAGCACAAAATGGATTAAGACACAGTAAGAAAAGGCTCAACAAACCAATTTAAACAACAACAGCAGCAGCAACAACAAAAAATCCCAAAAACCAAAAACCAAAACCAAAACAAAAAAGACTTGACAGGTACTTTTTATGAATACCAAAATGGCCAATTAGGCATAGGAAGAAGGTGCCCAGTTTCTTAGTTATCAGGAAAACATGCTGAGATGTTACTACAAATCCACCGGAATCACTAAAAAAATGAAGATGATACGCTGAGAGTTGGGGAGGCCATGGAACATACTCCCCTGTGCAGCTGGCAAGAGTGTAAACTGGCACAATCTCTCTAGAAAACCATTAGGCTGTTTCCACCAAAGCTGAACATGTGCACTCCAAAGGCTCAGGAATTCTTCTAGTATAAACTGGTGCACATGTTTACCAAAGGACATGGACCCTAGTAACAGCATTTCCAAAGGCTACCGAGTCCCAAGCAACCATGAATAGAACGGATGGATAAACTGTACTACATTCACACAATGCAATACCATACAGTAATACATTATCACTGCATATCCTATTTGCATTAAAAACAAAAAACAAGATGTAAAATGTTACCTGGGACTGACCACACAGCCTGAAGCCTTCCCACAGGAACCTCCTCTCAACCTCTAGAGCCCTATTACCTGGATGGTGCCATCTGTAACCTCACCAGTCAGAAGATGCCCCTGACCAGGCGAGCTTTAAGAGTCCACCCATGCCACATTCACTCAGGTGAACTGCACCAGGGTACCAGCCCCAGTTCACACTCCCATCACTTCCTTAGCATAGCCATCCTGTCGGGCCTATTTCAGGCCTTGGCACACTGTGGGGCTGAGCCAAAGGAGAAGTCAACACAGCTCCTGAGTGTAAGTCTTCATTTCTGGCAGGATCATCTTTGTTGTTCAGCTCCTTTCTGGAGACCTCTGCTCCATTATTCTCCTCTTTTCTCTCACCCCATACTCCTTCCGGCTCCCTCCACTCATACAGAGCAGGCCCTGAGATTTGGGAGGCACAGGCTGTCCAAAAAGCACAAACTCGGCCCACAAACTTATTTCCATGAGCCTTTTTGCCACTGACTTCACATTACAGACACATCTGGCCCAAAGGGACCTCACAAAACCCACGTCAGTCAGGTTAGTGCAGCTCTGGGGCAGCTGAAAGAAAAACAGAACCTGAGCTGTGACAAGGGTTAAGAAAATCATGTCCTTGCTGGTGAGAGGTGGCTCATTTCACAGGAACTGTCCACAAACTTCCAGATTCTTCCCTGGAGAGTCTGAATGTCCAGAATGTGCTTCCTTCCCAGACCCTCTTTTTCATCCCTTCCTCTTTAAATTGTCATTTCTGCCAAGAATCATTGCTCTCACTACTTCCTGCCAACCCATTAATTACAATAACAAGAAATAACCCTGCAGTGATGTCACACAACTTTTACTTCCTGTAGTGCAAGAACAGGTCAGGCCAACTGCCCTGGGCTTCCAGATGCTTCATGCCTCCATTTTGGGGGGTGGGGAATCATGCTCTCACTCGCCATGAAAGGTTTTATGTTTCCAGAGCACTCACCCCTAAGGTTTTATAAATTAAATAAAAATAAAATGTGTGTCAGGCACCCATATCACCAAAATGCAGCCATTGTGGGGAGAGAATAAGCCACTGATTGTGTGAAGCTGTGCATGTAAGTTTAGACACATAAAGAAAAGCCACATTTTTAAGACACATATAATCAGAAGCAGGGTAACTAAGGAGAGCTAGAGTTTAAGTTTCTACATCTGCAGGGATACTGAGGCACCTGTATGTGACCAGGACACAGATGGAAGGAGTGTTTCCCCTGCCTGCGTTCTCAGAGTAATGGGCAGAACTAGAGACAACAGCTTTACTCACCCCCTTCACCTGGCCTGGCAGCCAACACTGACTGTTGAGTTTTAATTTTTCCAAAGGAAGAGAAGAGAGTTGTATCTAGCTTTCTGGAAAGTTCTGTGTTTGGAATGTCCAATGAAAAGAGCGCTCTGTGGCAGATCACTGGGAGCCTGCCCAGAAGAATGGAAATCCAGGTTAGGTGGTGAAATTACCCATGAAAAAGCCACAGGGGTGACCTGGCTGAGGCCCGGACCGATTGTGTCCCACACTATCTTCCCAGTTCCTTGCCTCTTGTGTTTGCCCTCAACTCACCTCTGTGCATTTGTAGTGCAGACACAGCCATGCTGGAGTCTGTCCTGGGATTTCAGCACTCAATTTAAGAATTATCTTGGGTTATCACTTCAAGAACCAAGCCTGATCAAAGATTCAGGTGACATCCCTGGATGGTGCTGTCAGGGTAAAGGGTAGCCACACTGAATTCATATATTCCTCAGCTCATATGCAAAAACTAACTTCTCCAAGAACTCAAGCACAACCTGCCTTCGGAAAGTCCATAGGCTTGGGTACCAAAATCAATAATCAAGGAAATTTCTGGGACTTACTTCCTATGACAGGACAGCTCCCAAATGTTGCCTGAAATGACCATTTTTGTCTGTAGTCTGACAGAAACAAAGCCTAGTACCAGTTATTGTACATGCCATTTCTTCCCAAATTAACCTGCTCCATTTATGAGGCTACTCCATCACCCAGAATGACATGTCCTAGAGTCACTCTAAGACTCTTCTCCTTCCACAGCTTTTTAAGCAAAGCACATTGGGCCAGTCTCTGACAACTGCTACCAGGGCTGACTTCAAGATATCTGGGGAAGGTGCTGTTGTGAACTGACAGGAGGTCACAGGCAGGCCAGGCTGTGACATTCAAGGCAGAATCCATATGAGGTCCTGTGGGGAGGGGATGCCCAGGGGGATGTCTTTAGTTATCTCCAGGAAAGTCATGACTTGTCCCATGTCTTAATCTGACTCTCACTAATGATGTTTATTTCTTTCTCCAACTGTATTTTGCTACCACATATCATGGCCAGAATGTTCTTTCTATACCAACTGAAAATTGGGAGCCTGAGGCAGGAGGATCATAAGTTTTGAGCCTATCCTGGATAACTTAGTGATACCCTGTTTCAAAAAAGGAAGGTGTGAGGGCCTGGGGATGTAACTCGGTATGAAGGTCTGGGTTCAATCCTCAGTACCAGCAGAAAAACAAAACAAGGCAGAAATAGAGACTAGGCTCTTGTTCTTGGGAGGCAGTCTTTTTTCTCTGCTCTCTACAAGGAACTTTCAGGATCCAGCAGGACAACTCCTTGCTCTGTGGGTGGGCTGGTGGTCTGTTTGGTCACCTGGAGAATAGAAAATGGATGATGACTGGGTGGCAGCATGACTTCAGACCAGTCCACATTAGCTGGCAGTGCCCATACACCTCCAGGACAACGGGAAGGGGGATCCTCAAGAACATTCTGAATTTGTCAGTAGATCACCTGGGCAGCCTGCATCCAAATTCCAACTGTAGCCCTTCAGTCTTGGAGACCCCGCACCATTCGGGTTCTATTTATAGATACTGAGATATACAGACAGTTGATTGGTTTCAATAAGATGTGAACAAACAGTGAGGAAAGATCATTTCGAAACAGCCCATTAACATACTGAAAATTAAAGCCCTGGCTGTAAGCACAGGGGTGGATCATGCACCAGCTTTCCATTAATTATTAATTGTCCTGACATGTCCCAATACAGACTAAATGGCCTACTCCCAGAGGAAAACATTCTCATCGACAAAAGGAGACCAAAATATTTGTTGTGGTTACTACCTCGAATAGAATTAGTTCCAAAATTAGAACCAGTTACTACTTCAATGATGAGTTTATTATAAGACATTTTCTCAGATGAAACAGGAAGACCGATACAGAAACCACAAGGCCTTCTCCTGTGATGAAAATCACTTGCACTATTAAGTCCTCTGTGGAGAAGCACTTACTTCCACTCTTTCCTTTTGGTTTTGAATGTTTTAGGCAGAATTTTAAAACTGAGCCAGCACTCCTTCCATTATCGGTAACCATGCTAAACGGTTCCGATACTGTACCTGAGCATTTGCAGTGATCCTGTCAAATAAAATCTTCCTCCAAGTTAACTCTGCTGCATATTTATGCATTTAATATCACAGCTTACTGCAAAGCGCACAAATCATTTTAACAGAGTGTAAATTTAACTACCATGAAAGCATTTTATACTCTGCTTAACTTCACTAAGGGGCCCATATTTATTTGGAGCAGATAAATCTTGCTTCCATATAACTCCACTTAAGGGAATGAAGTCAAAAGTTATGAAGAGAAATATACCCCTCTCCTTGGATTAGGGGGCAAACAAACATCTACACTCTCAGCTATGGGTCTGCCTTTGTCAGCTGGACCTCTTACCAAGCATGGAGTGGCCAGCAGCACAGCTGGGCCAGGGCCCAGGGGTGAGAGGCCCGGTCATCACACACTCCCTACCTCTGGGTCGCTGTCCTCCTGCCATTCTGGAGCCACAGGGACTGATAACTACTGACTTGGGAATACCCCTAGAACTGCCAGGGGCTGACATCTGTACCATCTTGAGTGCTATCATTGGAAACATGATCTTTGCTAAAGTGAAGTCAATGCCCCATGCCAAAAGGTCCCCAGATACACTCAAGAAATGTAAAAAGGAAAAGAAGAATGCAAAGAAGAAATCCATGCCCACAGCAGCTGAAGTCATAAATTATTTATTGAATGAGGGAACCTTAGCCATAGTCCATCTGGAAGGGCCAGACATGGGTCTTGTCAAACTGTGCCCGAAAGGTGGACAGAAGGTGTTCCACTGTCCTCAAGACACCCGAGACCGCAGCCTCTGTATCCACAGGCCACTGCAGCACATTGTCAATTTTCAGAGAATGTAACTCCACACTCAATCACACCCACCAATGAGGAACACTTAACACCTTCTCCATCTCATAGAATAGACACAGTGTGTAAGACACATGAGACCATGTACAGGATGACATGGTGTATGTTCTTCTTTCTGGTTCAAAAAGACAAGATCACTTAGCCTGCCTGAAGGACACCACTGGTCAAATCTTAAGCAATCTGAGCATGAAAATAAACAATGATAGTATCAGATACAACACTGAATGAAGTTAAGAACCCAGCAGTCCTTATAGATAAAATCATGTGTAAGTAGGGGGGAAAGGAAAGGCAAAAAAATAAATGTAGAAGAAATGATGGAACTGGAAAACAGTCACTTAGCAATCATAATCACCAGCTCAGATGACAACTGTCAAAGGATGTTGACACCAGTGGATGAAAAGTTTGGCGATCAGCAAACTATTACATCATCTCAAAGCATCTCCTCACAACAGACTTATTAATCACAAAGGGAAAAACAATAGCTTTCCAGTAGAGAAAGCAGACAGACACCTTACCAATGAGATATGTGGTTCAAGCCAACATGACCTCCATAGTGGCCCAGGCGCAGGGGCTGACCACACTGCAGCCAGGTTGGCTGCCCTCCTTGCCTGGGCAACACATGTCACAACTCTAGACAATGACGTGGCTCCCAAATTCCCACATCATGATAGCTAACTGACACTCTCACTGTTTACATTTAGCCCCTCTGGTCAGTAGTTCCCCCCACCGCCTGCCATTTGTTTCTTCTGTAACTAACCTCAACTTTCCATTATAATCAATCTTTATAAAAATTTAATATGGTTCTTGCCTTAGGTAATATTTTCAGCTAATTTTGACTGTCCCCCGTGAGCAGACTGTGGAGGCTGCACAAGGCACATTTCTGCGCTGTATCCACAATCATTCTTCTTTAGCTGTTTGTCCACAGATATGCGCCCAGAAGGCTTTGGCGTTACCTTCTACTCTGGAATTTGCAGCTCAGAAGCCATGGATCCAGAAGAGGGCTTCCCACAGCTCAGCCTGCACAACTCAGAATTCCCTTCCTCTGAGCCAGCCCATGGCCACCTCTTGCTGGCAGTTCCCACTAGCCTGTGAGGAAGGCCAGGAGATCACAGACACCCCAAGCTCATCTTCGCATCCTGGTGGCTGACGTTAAACACCTCTTAGACTAAACCAAAGTAGACTAATATTTTACTTTAAAATTCTAAGTTGACATCTGATACCAAACACACATATGTATACTATATAAAAGCTTCTGGGGTCATCACAATCTCTCCACACTTTCAAAGCTGAAAGAGATCATGCCACCACTCAGATACTTCTCCTGGCTCATTTCTATATACAAACAAGAGTCTCCCTGCTGTGCCTGAGGGGAGTGACCCCTGAGAACACTGGAGGCCCACAAAGACCCCCAGGAACCTAGTGGGGAGGCTATGTGCCCAGAACTGGGCAGGGGCTGAGGACATAAAAACCAGCAGATATGTCATGACTGAGCTCCCTGGCTGGGACTTGAGTCAGGACACAGCCCTCTGAGATTCAGTTTCCTTGTCTGCAGAAGAGGAGAAGATGACACATTCTGTGAATATATAACCTAACTGATACGCAGCTGGGAAGAGATGTGCATTAAAGCCAGGTGTGATGCCACATACCTGTAATCCCAGCACTCTGGGAGGTTGAGGCAAGAGGGTCACCAAGTTCAAGCCCAGCATGGGCAACTTAGTGAAGACCCTGTCTTAAAATAAAAATTAAGAAGTAAATAGAGGCTGGGGATGTAGCTCAGTGTGAAGTCCCTGGGTTCAATCTCTAATGCTACACACATACAGAGCCACCCCTCTATTTCTAAGTGCTTTGATCTGACACAGCCTGTGAACACACTCCAGCTCACAGGCCACCTTCACAGGGTACCTTGAACGACACAGGAGAGGACACTGGGGACACTGGCCCAGTCATCTTTCTATTTCGAAATCACAGGAGCCACATGCAGAGGTGACTGAATACATAACAGTCTGTCTGACTCAAGAGAGGCAATCTGGAGGCTGCTCTTGCCTATCTGGGAGGGGAGATGGTGCTCTGGAAGCCACCTCCCCAGCCCTGAAACTCTATCTCAAGGAGCCTTGATGGTAGCCTCTGTCCAAAACGGGAATTTCCTCCGCCGAGACAGTCCCAGAAGCACCTACGGCCTCTCCTCACCCATCCTTTGTTCCTGGGTAGAGAGTGGGTCTGGCGTCCAGAACATGGCCTAACCTCTCCCAGGAAGCAAGAGCAACCTATGGCACCCCACCCTTATCCTTCCCTCCCTTCCTGCCCACAGATGCTCCTTGTCCACATGGGCAACTCGTGACCCTGAAAGTCCTTTCCCCTCTGCTGCCCGATGTGGGATGCTGACTTTGCCACCTGTTCCTGCCAGTGCCTGACACCCAGCCACAAACTCAGCTTTCGCCACATCAGCAAACCTTTGCCAAAGTGTACTTGCACTTGAATGTTTCCCGGGTTCCATGCAAACAAAGCCCTCTCCTTAGCAACAGCATCCAAAGGACATCCTACCCTGGGTACAACCCAAAGGACAACCTACCCTGGAGCTGCTCCAGCATCCTGGGTCTTGTCTCATGCCCACCAGCACGGGGCAGAAATCACCTTCAATACTCACATCACCACCCATCACCCAAGCTGTGACACCAAATACATCAGTGGGAAGGAGGCGGCAGATTGCAAACAGCTGCGGAGTTCTGAGATCAAGAGTTTTATTTTAGTGGCTAAGGGGAAAAGTAGAGAAGAGCCGCCAACATTTTTACTAACGGCATAATTATATCAGAGAAAACTCCCTCCTCCAAGATTCTTGTGCTGCCCTGACAGCAATTTAAGCAGCTGAGAAAAGATGGTGAAGACAAAGTCATTACAGCAGGATCCCGTTTCCTCTCCATGTACACGTCTGACTCTCTGTAATGACAATGAAAGGCGGCTATGCGGACATATGGCAAGGGGAGCTACCCCCGTGTGCAGCAGCAGTTACATAAAGTGTTTAGTGGAGGATTTAGCTGTTGCAAAGATCCCATTAACCAGAGACGATTTCCATCTCCAACTCAGGCAGAGCTGGTAGCTTTACTTCTGAAATAAGGGCAAAGGGCTTCTAAAAGCAAGAATTTGGGGAACACTCATCCCACCAGCAGTAACATCACACTGCAAAGCACGTTCTAGTCTTGCAAACTGATAATTCCAATAATGCAGATGTTCTACTGCTGGGTCCACCTAAGTGACCTCCTCACTCCTACTCTTGCCCTTTTATATCATTTCCAGATATACTATGGGGGAATCTTTTTTCAAAATTGAAATCTGACAATATCATGCTGCCATGGCAATTCTCCAAAAAGCCCAATACCTTGATGGTCAAGATCAGGATTCTATACGCCAGCCGACCTGCTCATGGCCTTCTGCTTCCTACCTGGAGATGGGTCATGTGCCGGTCCCTCATGTTCACTGGTTCCTTCCCAAGATTTTCCTGTGCTAGCTCCTGCTGATCCAGTGTCAGAGTCCACTTCACAGGCCCATTCCCGACACTTGCACCAAACAGTTTTTTAAGACACATGTCCTGCACCCTGCAGTTGCGGGTTTGTGTACTCTCAAATTGCTATGTTGAAATTCTCACCCCCACCCAGGTGATGACAGGAGGAGGTGGGCCTGTGGGCATTCATTAAGTGGTAAGGGAGGAACCCTCCCTATAGGATCAGTGCCATTATAGAAGAGGCCCTGAGAGTTCTTCACTGCCCTCCTCCAACATGAGCCATAGCAAGTACTGTCTGTGAAGCAAAAAAAAAAAAAAAGGGGACCTTCACCAGATACTAAACCTGTGACCTCTTCATGGATATACCGGGAAGCTTCACCTTTTCACCTTGAGCTTAGTGGCAGCTTGTTCACAGAACCTGAAGAGCCTGAAGGACAGTCCTTGGCATGCATACACGCATACACACATGGCTTGACGGACAGACTGAGCTGGTAGATAGCAGGAGCTGGGTAAGCCCCATTCTCTAGCTCTGACTTGACAGAGCTGGGTCTGGGCCATCACTTATTAAAGACAAAAGCACCTGGAGGCCACTGCACTGGGCCCATCCTGAATAGGGTATTGGAAAGATGATAGCCCTATGGATGGGACATCCAGTGGCAGGATACCCTACTGAGCCCACCCAGTGGGAAAAAGCTGACATGCTTCAGCATCCCAAGGCTCCTGCTTGGTCATTCCATTGTCTCCTCTCAAGTCTCCTGCCCCCTGAACTTATTTTCTCCTTGCTTATAGGTAAGGGCCCACATCTAGGAACGAGCCAGACAACTCAGCTTTATTTGAATATATGAGATCTTCAAGATGCTTCAACGCAGTCTCCCACAACACACAGGGACCCCTTCAGTGAGGTTAGGTGGTCAGTCACACAGTTCACCAGCACACAGATGGTCTATCTCACTGCTGGATACAACTTGTGTGCTTCTCAAAATTCTTTAGGTTTTAAAAGAACCATGCTTCCATATCTCCCAGCCCAGCTCTGCCCCAGGGAACAAGTTGCATTCCCCTTTCACAGGACAGTACCCTGAAGCCAGGTGGTCTTTTTACCACCCCCCTCAGTTCAGCACCCCTAGATTCCTGAGATGCCTTCCTGCCCCCACTTGCCTTCGAGGAGCTCTTCAGGAAGCCCAGGTACTGCGGACACCTGGCCCTAGAATCTGACCCAGCAGCATGCTGGGCCACTGAGAGCACACCCCGTATTTTTATTCTGCCCTTTGAGAGGCCTGGGCTTTTGGAGCCATCAGGAACTGAAGCAGTAGGAGAAAAGTTCACAGGAAATCCAAAGAAAAACATAACTGGTACCTACTGTGGGTCAAAGCTGCAACATGCAGTTCTCTAGCAGCTCACAGAAAGGCACAGCAGTCAGCAGGAATAACGAAAGTACCAAGATTAAGTGAGTAGCAAGCTGGTGAAAGGCATGGACTGCTGGTGTGAGTTATGAAGGATGAATTGGGTTAAGAGTACAGATTGGTGCAGACTGGTGCTGTACAGATTGGGGCTCTGGTATAGACTCGTGCGGATTATAAACCATGGCCTAGAGTGAAGAGATGCAACCATTCCAACGACGTCTCTTTACCACTCAAAGGATGACTGGAGGCTGCAATGTAGCCACTGCTGAAAAATTCTATGCAATTCAAACTTCTATTTTGGTAATGACTGACATCACACTCTGATGGCCAAATAACACAACTAGTGTTAGAGCATCCCATTTACAAATCAATACGGTGGCAGCACTAAAGTCATTGTGATAACCTCGGGAATGCTCGTTTCCTTTTGCACTGTACAGAGTAAGTCAAGATCATCTGAGTATGTCTCTCTCCTAGAAATTACTGAGTATTTCCAAATGTTAGAAGCCAGCGGCACAGCCCAAGGCCCCACAATGTTGTGTTAAAACATACACAAAAGCAGGGTATATAACACTTTTTATAGTTCTCATGGCTCATCACTTTGTAAAGCACCTACTTCAACAGAAGTGCCCCTAGAGAGAGGCCCAACTAGAAGGGAGGTAAATGCCAATACGAGCCCTACTGTTCCTACAGGAGAAAGTTTCAAGCCAAATGGTAGCTGGATGCACTGGTGGATGCCTGCAAACCCAGCACTTGGGGATGCTGAGGCATGAGAATCCCAAGTTTGATCCCAGCCTGGGCCACTGAGGGGAGACTATGTCTCAAAATAAAAAAAGGGCTGGGGACATAGCTCGGTGTGAAAGCCCTGGGCTTACTCTCTGATACCATAAAAACAATAGCCAAACAAAACAACAAGAAGGAAAAAAACACCGAAACAAAACAAAACAAAATAAAAAAGCAAGAACAGCCAAATGGTTACACAGCAACCTGAACCTTTTCACTTGCTTGCCTATCACCTGTGCCTTCTACTCTGGCTGGCATTCTTCCAATCGGTTGCTGATATAAAATCAGTATCAGAGATAGATACAAAGCAAAAGTCATATTCTCATTTCTTTCCCAGTTGATGGAGTATGAGAGTAATAACTTTCCAAGTATACTTGGAATTTAGGCCTCAAAACAAGCCAAGACCTACACAGAATATTCCAGTGTCTGATAATATGCTGCAAAAATATTTCTTTTAAAATATTTCCTCTCAACAAATTTTCGATGAGAATAAAAATTGCTTTTTCACAAGAGGATTGGAAAGGAAAACAAACACTACTAATGGGATTTTGTTTTTAAACATCTGGAGAATCTAGCGCATCAGTGGTTGACAGAAAAATTTCCTATTAGGTTAACAAAAAGGTCTGATAGAATTAGTGAAATTAATTCTACAAAAGTTGAGCAACTGTGATGACAGAGGAACTTCAGAGAGGATGGTCTAACCTGAGAGAGGGCCGGTCAATGGGGAAATAGTCAAGCCAGGGCTGATAACTTTATCGACCTCCAGCCCCAGTTTGTATAAAGCAAGCTTCCATAGAAAGAACTGTTTTTGCCCTGTGTCGGCTGTTCCTCTTTTCCTGAATCCACACATTACAGAAGAATGCAGAGCTGGCTGTGTGGTCGACTGTTCCCAGGCCAAGCCAGAACTACAAAATCCTCAGGAGCAAACATCAAGAAACGAAGAGGCACTTTAAGAAGGCCATGGTGGGGAGTTTACCAGACTGACCTACATACTCGTTTCTTGCAGTCTTACCCTGATCCCTGACACAGGACAGGCATGTAACAAATGCCAGCTCAATCAAAGAAACCACTATTTACAACCTGACTGCTCTGGGGACTCCCATAACCAGCAGCACCAAGTACAGAAACATTTAGCGCTGTTCTGTGGTGGCTCAGTGCTCACCAGCGCGCCCTCCCCCCCGCCCCAGTCACACTGATGTCCTCCTGGCAAAGACCTCTGGCTTGGGCTGGGTGAGGAGTGGTGGGTAGATAGGGTTAAGGATGGGTAACAGGGGGACGGTTATAATCAAAATTATACGCATGTATGAAAATGTCACAATGCAACCTAATATTTTGTGTAATTAATATATACTGATAAAAAAGAGAATTTGTGAAGGGCACTTAATAAGGGAGATAGGACTTGGCTGAGCCTAAGACAATTAAATGCAAAGAATCTGTATTACAAAACAAATTATATACTGAAACACTATGCTTATATTTCATTTCCCAGAGAAGATATAGAGTAGTAAGGGCTATTTTTAAAAATGGGGAGACGAGAAAAATAAAAAATAACACTGATAAGAAATTGGCGATGTATTTACCACGTCCCTAGGGACTGGTTTACGCAACTTACAAGAATTAAGTCGGGCTGGAGATTTACTTCAGTGGTTAGAGTGCTTGCCTTGCAAGCACAAGACCCTGAGTTTGATCTCCAGCACAGGGGGGGAAAAAAAAAGAATTAAGTCATTTATTCTTTACAAGAGTGTAAGACAGGTATTATAATTTTTTGGAGGGGGTGCTAGGGATTGAACTCAGGGTACTCTACCACTTGAACTAAATTTTCAACCCCAACAGGCATTACTACTATTCTCTATATTTAAGGAGGAAATTGAGGCACAGAAAAGATCAGCCGATTCCTAAAGTCACACAGCTGCCTAATGGCAGAGGACACAAGTGTACACTGTCCTACCCAGAAAGACAAAAAACTAAGGATGTGACTTATACAAACCAAACCTACAGCAAGCACAGACTCTACTCTCATGAAATTCTGAGTATACATACATGCTTAAAGGCAATAGAGGGAAAAGCAAGCACTGAATAGGCCCCCTGATCTCTAGAGAAATCTACACACTATCTTGTCCAATGGGCATATATAGCAGGAGTCTTTTCGTGGCTCACAGTATGACCTCTGTGGTGGACTTAATGTGGTCAACTTGAGCTAGAATGCCCAGCTGGACTGAGTTGGTGTGGTTCTGGGCATAGGGGATCCACCTAAGGATTGCTGCTGATGCAACATAAAGCAGAGTGGGAGCAAAAGCTACTTGGCGGGCTGTTTCCCAGGAGAAGCTCTGCCGCGCTGGTTCTCCTGAAAGGAACTCGGCTATTCTTGCGGAGAAAGGAGCTCGGGAGCTTGGTGTCATCAAGGATGGCTGTTGTTGTTTTGGAGGAGCTCTGGTTGTCATCTCTGCTGTGAGCAGCGTATCCTGGTTCTAGTAAAGATTTCTTCGGCCACCATCTACAGACACGGACGTACATGGGACAGTGTGCTGTGGGCTCCCAGCCCTTGATTGGATCTTTTGGGTCTCCAGTGCCTAGATGGACATTTGGCACTTCCTGCATTTGGCTTGTGGGTAAATATTGTAACTTACAAATGTCCTCTATTAAATCTGCTCTCTTACAACCACTGACTCTAGAAAAGCTAACTAAGACAACCTCTGTATGTTCCAGATACTTCTATTTTCTATGAAAGACAGGAAGAAAGGCTGTAGATGGTATCTTGACAGGGGAAAGAGGGTAATTAGTTTTGCCTTTATAGATCTTGTATTTTTCAGAGTATAGTGGTGCATGTCTATATTTTTAGCTACTTGGGACACTGAGGCAGGAGGATCCCAAGTTCAAGGCCAGCCTGCACAACTTAGTGGGACCTTGTCTTAAAATATAAAACGACTGGGGTTGTAGCTAAATGGTAAAGTATTGGCCTTGGCATGGTGAGGTCATAGGCTCAGTCTCTAGTACCACAATAAATCAGTCAATCTTACATCATGCTGGTTGCCTGTTTGACAAGAAGCCATTAGGGTGAATAGCAATTTCCTATTCAAAATAACATTGCTGGGTACAGTGATGCATCCCCATAATCCAAGCTACACCACAGGATGAGGCAGGAGGATCACAGATTCAATCTCAGCCTGGGCACAACTTAGCAAAAGCTTGTTTCAAAATTTAAGAAAAAAAATTTTTTTAAAGGGCTGGGGATGAAGCTCAGTGTGGAGACCCAGTACTGAAAAAATAAACAAAACACTCCTCATACATTCATCTCAGAAAGTTTGGGAAGGGAGAAAGGAGATGTGAACAACAACAACAACAACAACCAAAAAAACCCAACACCCAAATTCTACCATGTAAAGATAACCATTAAACTGCTCATCATCAGATGTCCCCATGATTACTTTTATGGTTCTATTCATAAATGTGCCTTCAATATTGAGTCGTTTCCCTTTAAGACAACTGTCTTATAAATAAAGAGCAAAAATAAAAGATACTAAGAAGTAGGAAGATAAATGTTTCTCACATGTGAAGGCGAGGGACGGGAGGGTAAAGACATGAAAAAAGGAATTGGGATGTGTTATGTGCATGTACCAACTTCACACAAAGAATACAGATATTATGTACTGCAAACATTTACTAATAAAAAAATTATTCTTACTTATGTTTATTTCAAACTATGAAAGCATCCTTCAAAAAAGAATTAGCTATTATTTTCCCACTGTTGGATGCTTGAGGCCATCTATCTTTTTAACATCAAACAACACCATGACTAAAGCCTGGTTTATTAAAGTTACTTTGGCACTGAGGAGGGAAGAGAGATTAATAGGTCAAAAGGCATTGGTAGTACTTTCTTGGACAACTGACATTGGTTTCCCTGTCTACTTCACAGTCACAATCTATGCTAGCATCTTTTTCTTGTCTCCCTCTGGCAAGCAGTTGGGGACAGACCTGGACAGACAGACAGACCGAGATCTACATACACCAGTTTTATCTTTCTGGGTTTACTTCCAGTAAGTAACACATCAGGCCAAGAGTAAAGTAGAAGTAGTTATGGCATGTCTCGTGTCCAGGGTAAGCTTGAACTGGATGGAATAGACTGTTCTTTCTTCTAGAAAGTACCAAATAGGGGGTGTACTTATGTTTGCAAGGCAGGATGCTTGCAGAACTGCTACCATTACACACGCATGACACACAATGAGATGCTCACACAGACCATGACACTAACAACACCTGAACAGCCAGAGTGGCAATGTTATCATTTGCTTCTTCCTCAGGGGGAGTGGGGATACAGCAGGTGCTCCCTGAGTTTAAGGGTGGCTCCCATCCCACCCCAGAAATGGACTGCAGCCTACACTGTTAGGCAGCACTTGAAATGCACACAGCACTTGGCAGCACTGCACACAGGCAAGAAATCCTGGTCTTCAAGCTTGCCCTGCTCCTTTCATATCTAGACTCCTTCACCAGCAAAGGCCAGCAGCCTGCTGGAAGCCCCCAAACTACCTCCTGCTCAGGTGCTTCATCGGCAAGCGCCTACAAATAAACCTGCAATACTGGCTTAAAACCACAGTTTGGAAAACAGGGACTTTACTGTACCCTGCAATCTGAAGGTGGGGACGTCTACCAGAATCAAGAGCCTCAATGGGAAGTAAGACAGGCTTGCTAAGAGAATTCTCACTGCAGAATTCTAGTGTCCAAATATCCTTCCTAATCCTGTCTGCTGCCCCAGGAAAACATTTTCACCATCTCTGCGTGTATGAGACAACTATGGCAGCAGGTCCTCGTCTGGGCAGATTTTCCACATTAGAAGGCACAATGGTTAAGATGATTATATGATATACCTCCCACCCATGGCACTCTGTTTAATTCACAGTCAAATACCAAAACAGAAGAGCAGAGTGTTTACCACATTTAGGTTTATAAATGGCTTTCCCAGTCCTCCAGGCTGCCCCACCCCCTCCCCCTTTCAGACACACAGCTGGGTGGGAATTCATTGACCTAATATCATTGGACAGATAATTCTTTGCCTTGGGGAAAGACTGGCAAAGCCCATGACATCTGCCATTTCCAATCTATGCTTTGGAACAGTAACTAGGGGCTTGTGCCAAGGTGGGAGGGGGCACAAAATGCCTTCAACAGTGGCTCTAAGTAAAAACTTAAAAATGCATCTATGGCATTGTTGCTAGTCACTGCTTTGCGCTGGAAAAGCCAGGCATTTGATTCAACTAAATCATCTCAAAGCCTGCACTGGAGAAAATAATTGAATTAAAGAGTTGCCATAACTCATTTAAGTGAGATAAAAACCATCCAGTGGGAAGGAAGAGGATGAGGCAAAGACGTTGCTATGAAAATTGTCTTCTTGAGATAGCAAGGAAAAAAGCAATATAATGTGGTTCAAAGGACAGATGGGACTTTCTTAATTGTCCCCAGATTCCTAGCAGCAGGGGTGGTAACTAAATGGTTTCAATTAAAAGTTAGAGAAACAGGGGAAGCAGGCAGTAAGTTATGCCTGGTGCTGATAAGACTGAGTTGGTTCGGTCTGAGGATGCGTTGTCCCAATTTCAGACAGCCAAGTGTCAATGGCACATGAGTGGTAGAAGCCATCCCAACATGTCACCATGACAAGGTGATAAATAAATCTGTCTGTCAAATGCAGTGGCATGAACAGTCATGTGAGAGTACCAAAGCCAAGCTCTAGGCGTGAGGTGACGTCTCGGCACAGGGCCCCTTCCGTCTGCCTGAGTGGCTTGCTAAACACATAGGCCCTGCCACTGTAAACCAAGGATAAAAAGGAAATGTGCACTAGCAAACATAGCCAAGAGGCCGACCATGGTGTGGAGGTGATGGCCTTTGAAAAGGGGGTGGAACCACCCACCCTGATGAGGGTGATGAAATGATTTCCGTGTCATGGAGTTGACTCCAGTGTGGAGAGTGGACTTCAGGTGTGTTATGGCTTTATCTAGAGGTCCCTCCAATGCCTCAAAGGTGGGGCTCTATATAGAGGTGGCTGGATCTAGGGTGTGTGAATATGGATTAAGGATGTGATAATTAAATTAGTACACTCACTGGTGTAGCATAGTTTTGGGTGTGGATAATGGGAAGCCCCACACCGGGTGTGGGTGGCACCAGGCGTATAGCCTGGATTGAATAGAAAGGGAAAAGAAGGCAGGCAGCCTTGATGCTCACTGCTGCCTCTGGCCTGCCCTGTCATGGACTGTTTCTTCTCTGCCAGGCTGCTGCCCTGCCTTGGAAACAGCTGATTAGGGAGTAAAACCTCTACAAATTGTGAGCATGAATAAACCTTTCCTCTAACTTGAAGGTGTCGGTTATTTTGTCCCAGCAATGGAAAAGTAACTAAGATAAGGTGGTTCAAGCACAATGTGACAATAGACACAGACTATTTCAACATCCATGCCTTAAACCAGTCGATTTTCAAGCAGGGGATACCTCGTACCCAGGGGGCATATATTGGGCAATGTCTGAAGACATTCTGGGTTGTAACAGTGCAGTGGGGAGGAAGGGTGCTACTAGTATGAAATGGGTGGAGGCCAGGGATGCGCTAAACATTCTGCAATGCCCAGGACAGGGCCCACAGGAGGAAGTACCTGGCCCAAAGTGTCAATGGCCAAAGTACAGAAATGTTGATTGAATTTCTCACCACTATTGGGCATCATAAACCTCACTGATATGAGAGTGGCTGATGAAAGGGACGACTGGAAATGTCACCAAATAAAGTGCAGAGCAGAACAGAGCAAAGACAAGCGTTAGCAGGAATAAGGTAAGCAAGGTGTCACAGTCCTGAGCCGGCTGACTCAGATAGAGGACATCACCTGCCCCACAGCTCAGTGTGGGCAGAGAAGAAATGGAGAGCCTTTGCTGGGACGAGGAGCTGGAAGCCTAGCACTTCACAGGAGACCTCTCAACACGCTCTATGTTCCTCTTTCCCATCCAGGTCACTGCTCCAGAACAAAAAAACTGACACACATCTACATGTAGGTCTCAGAAAAAACAAATCCTTCCATATTGATCCCTTACCAACAAAGGCAAACAGAGAGGTAGATGGTTCCAGAAAGCCAAGGTTGATGGACCACACCCTGAACACCAATAATCAGCATCTACCAGCCACACCTTGGAAAGGAGCTACAGAAGTCATCAGGCTAGGCTGGAATCAAGTGGGCCAGCCAGGATTGCAAAGAATTCAGAAGCAGCAGCATGGGAGTAGATGGTCAGGTAGAAAGGGGCTCTTTGTCTCAATGTGGAGATGAGTACATCACACTCCACTATCTTCACTGAGACAGAGAGTCACAGGTCTTTTCCTCAGAAAAACTCAAGAACACAACTGCTGTGAATGCCTTACAGGCTTTACTCTTCCAGGACTATGGCCCAGCAGGACACAGACCCACAAAGCTCTCTCTTCTCTCCACTACCAATGCTTTCCAGTGTGTTCTACTTTGGCAGACGTTTTAGGATGTCCCAGCCTCAAGGAGCAGGTGTGTACAGGTGCACACAGGTGTGGTGGCTGCTTAGCAAGGAGGGGTTAAGCTCTGCAGGCAGGACAGATCTTGCAGGAAACAGACCCCCCACCCCCCAGCATTTACAAAATGCAGATGCAGATGACTGAAGCCTCATCTGGGCCCAATGGCCACCAACCCAGGACACAGGAGTCCTCCTATCCATTAGCAAGTCTGGCCAGGTCATCACCTCCTCAGTCCTAACACAGTCCCTTCTAGGAAGCCCCTTGAATAGCATACTCAAAGGTGGCCCAGGGAATAAGAGACAGGAGCTAGCTTTATTTCCTGGCTCTCTTTCTCCTTTTCCTTTTTTTCTTTTTTTTCTCATTTGTTTTGGTGCCAGGAATTGAACCCAGGGCCTCATACATGCTAGAGAAGTACTCAACTACTAAGCTACATCCCCAGCCTTCCCTGTTCTTAAATACTTAAGAGGGTGTTGTGAGGAGTGGGGCTTGTCAAAAAAACCAAAAACCAAACCAAAAACCAAAACCAGCCAAAGAAATCCAACAAAAAACACTGTATATAGCTTAACACATTCATGACAGGGTTGTAATTCTCATCTTGCTGCCAGGCAGTTCTGAACCCTCTACGGTACATTCATGCCTGTCCAATCGGGCAGCATGGGACTGTGTGACCGGGTGGCACAAGCTGTTTGACAGGACGGGACAGTCACACATGTACTACTGGTGGTTCAAGCTGGTGGGAGTGTGTTAAGAAACACATGTTTTGTTTGAATATTTATCATGGAAAAAAACAAAAAACCTCTGGGATAAAATAAGAAAATCTAAGTAGTCCTTAAGCATGAGTGCTACTATCAATATCAATTTAACATTTTATTGTACATTGGTATTTTCTTCTTTCTGTGTAGGAAAAAAAAAGACACTGAGCTCAGTGTTATATTTGTACTGTGAGGAGGGCAAATTATGAAAAGTGGAAAAAAGTGCAAAATAAAACAATATGGTGATGGTGATAAAATTCCTGCATGATTTGAGACAAACTATCAGGAATTAAATGCTACCTCACCAGTATTTCTTATTTCCCAGGACAAAAATACAGACGACATATCAACACGACCCAACATGTGGCTACAGCAGGCAAAAACTTCCCAGGAAAATGTCCCTGGCTGCTGGAATGGGGGTGGTAGCACGTGGTTACTAACATCGGCGGGGCAGAAATTCTCTACAGAGAAAGTGAGGTGGACAGAGCTCTCCTGACAGGTTCTCTTCCCTAAGACAGGCAGTGATATGTCTTTAGGAGTCAAAAAAGAAAAAAGGCAAATTCAGGGAGGAAATACCAAAGTCTATGCAGAATGAAATATCTCCAAGAGACTTGTTTAGTGAAATTAACAAGTGGTTTAATAGGGGGGAAAAGTCTGATATACAAGAGTGCCCCAATTTCTTCAGAGAAATTAACATTTCAATCCTGTTTTTATCTAGAAGTCATTAAACTGTGCAACATGAATTATTGGAAGTGTAGCAGCGAATTAACTCTATTCATCAACTAAGTCCAAACACTTTAGAGTGCATCGGTAATGAAAAAATAGCTCTACATTTCTATCTCTTCTCATTAAAGTAAACCAGTTTTCCCTCTCTCAGTATATAAAACTGTCTTCTCCTCATATAATTTATATTACCATAAGCTGGCTCACACTCCAAACTATTACACGCCTCCAATTAATTTTTGCAGCTTTTGCCTGAAAATTTAATGAGATAGTAGTGTATGAACCTGCTGACTCCAGATTATGTGTACGCTCCCAATATTCATGTTGGCACAATAAAATAATCTGCTCTGGACCTCGTGAGACTATCTCCCACTGCCGGAGTGGTGAAGGTAATGTGTAAACCAGGTCCACATGTTTTACTCTATCAAATCCAATTATAAAATTTACTGGCCCCAAATTAAACTGCTCCTACTCATCAACCTAGAGAAAAAGAGAAAGAAGTGGCAGGGTCTAATGATTGCCCAACACAGTTCTATAAACATTTCAGAGAACAGTTAAGATGGATGGCTATTTGCCTAAGACCTTGGTTCTCTACCATGGAAGCGAAGAGGCTGCTGGACTTCTCCAAACCAACCCCAAGTGGCAGCAAAGGCAGGCGCACAGCTGAGTACAGGTAGCAGGAATTCTGCACTCCGTCCAGGCACATATGCCCCGCAGGGACACATGCCATGAGTGGGGTTCATACCAATCCACAGTTGTGTGTCCACATATCCCTGCATGCATTTGTGTGGTACCAATGTACATGTATGTGCAAGTGTGTTAACAGTGTGTTATCTCTGTTTGCATGTGCAAGTGCACACATCTATTTGAGCATGTGTTTCCATGTGTGTGCATCTAAGTGTACCTTAGGGAGCTCAGACAATAATGAGATCAGAGGCACTGGTAACTCAAAGTCTCAATGACAGGCTCTCTGTAGTTAGCACCCTTTGCCAAAAGATCTAGGGTGCAAACAAAAGGTAAAAGGAACCAACAATATGAAGTGAAGCAGTAAGTAATCATGGTTCGTAAAGTGTATACTATGTACCCCCCCCAACAGATTTTAAACTACACTAAGACACTTTGCCATAAGTTATTGGGTTGGCATGAAACCAGAGCATATTTACCTCTAAGAATGAGCTGCTGGACCTTTGGAACCTGCAGTCCACTGCTTACTTACACTGACAACGATTATGACACCAACACCCTCATCACTGGTCCTGAAATTAACGTTAACAAAAGAATATGCTGCACTGACCAGGTGTGACTGTATAAGGGTTACCCTTAATACATGAGTTGGTAGATGTTTCTGTTCAAGTCATTATGAAGGCCAGGTCCTCGGGACTGAGGAGACCAGGCTTCTGTGGAGGAAGGCTATACCCATGGATCCAGCCTAGAGGTTGCCACTGGTGAACAGAGACAGAAAAAGGCATCTGAACTGCCCCTCCTGCACTGGTCCACCTGGGGCCCTGGCTACAGCCAAGTCCTAAAGGCTCATTTTGGATTGGGGTCACTCCCAGAGAGCAGGGTAGCTGGGGGCACAGAGCTCCAGGTTTTATCAGTAAAATCAACAAGCTCACCTGACTGTGAGCATTTGCCAACCCCTTTTTAATGTGTTGTTTGTAATCAAACGAAGGTTTGTAAGAGCCAGATTAGAGAAAAGCCACCAGTCGACATGTAGTCACATGCACTCAATCCCACACTTACACCCAATGTCCAAACAGATGTGGGATCAGGTGGTGCAACAGGAGGTGCTGGGAGTGTGGCAAAAACCTATCTCTGCTCCTGTCATGTGCCAAAAGTCAACAAACCTCCACTATCTCTGTTAACAGGAATAAATAAGGATAAGAACCCCAAACTGCAGGACTGTACTCCATACATGGGCCTGAGTGAAGCTATGTATAGTGTCTGGCACGCATAGAATGTGCAGCTCATGGGCCTTCCTTTCCAGGGCCAGTAGTTGAGCCACTCTGGGCCCTCCAAGTAAAAAAAAAATGAGTCCATTTTCAACTCTGCCTTCCTAAGGAAGGCATGGGACTCAAGCCCTGATCCCTGACACTCAGCTTGCACCCCAGGCTCACTGAAGGACAGCTCTTCACCCGACTGCAACCTGAATGGCTCCACTGCCTGCCGGGGAAATGCTCCTTTTCAAAGGGAGCTGTTCCTCAACCTCAACTGGCAAAGACTAGGCTTGCTGTTTGTAGTGGCTATCAACAGGTTTGTATGAAAAATGAGCTCTTGAGTTGCAAAAACCCTGATAAAAGGAGAACACAGATACCCAGCTACCATGAGACATAGTAACTGCCAGATTTAGCAGAAGGGTTCCTGAGCACTGGCCAGGTCCACATTTACTTTGCCTGAACACGTCACCCGAGCAAATGTCTCAGCTGGTCATCCTGGGCCCGTCAGAGAACCAATACAAACCCTGCATATTCTGGCCACAGGGATCCTCAAAACAAGATTCTGTACAGTCTCAGGCCCAGACTGAAGGAATTAGAAAAAAACCCTCCAAATCCCACAGGGCCAAGTCCTGGGGAGGACACAGAAGATATCGCTAAGATCAAAAATAAATGTTGCAAACATTCTCATGTTGAAGAATGAAAGCTATTAATGGTTACTGGCATGCACAGATGTTGTCTATTTCTAAAAATTCCCAAATAGATCAATTAGCATATTGTAAAGAATTTGCTTCCATTTTCCCTTGACAGATCATAAAAGCCAAAACACAATGCTCAGTTTGAAACTGACAAATGTATATAGCAGGAGATGCTGTATTAATTGCAGCCAACAGAAAAAGAAAATGGTATTTATAATGATTAGACATCTAATTGATTATAACAGTAGAATGTCAAAAGCTATACATGCATTTCTTTGGTTACCAAAGCTCAACATCAAACAAGTCATTTCTGTCCTAGGAAGGCAAGTCCTAACATTTTCCTAAAACTTGCTCCTGCCCAGCAATATGGCTCTTCAGTTTGCTTTCTAGGAAAGTTTTTGGGGGAGAATATGGGGGGGGGGGCAGGCTAGAACCTGAGGGGAAAATAGATCTATGTATACACACAAAAATTAAGAATAATAAGGTTTAAAATTTAAGTTTAAATACTGCAATACATGTAAATATTAGCACAGCTCTAAGATTAACAGTCCATCTCCTACTGTGGCAATTAACTCAGTTGAAAGGAAGGAATTCTCAAGCTTCTGCCATGTGAAAAAAATCCGGCTTTTTGTGTTCTTCAACTTGACAATGGGGAGCGGGGAGATGATTCTAAGGCAGACAGAAGTATAATGACATTAGTATCCTCTGAAACTTTAAGCATTCTTCTTACTTGTATGTTTAGAAATGACCCTTTGGGTAAGGAAGGGTGGGGAAGATAAGGATGAGAGGAATAAGAACACGTGAAAACGAAATTAAATTAATAGATGCAGAGTTGTCCTTCTTACCATTCTTCCAGAATTCTCTTCCTAGATTGCAAATCAAAATCTGCATTTAAATAGAATATTTTTAATGTAAAAAAGAGGAAGCCCTAGGGTACAGAGGTATTGCATTTAATATCTATGGGCACAACATTACATTTTAAATGAGATGCGGCATTTTGAAATTTACTGAATATACTACATATTCCAAATCATCTTGTTATTACTATTTTTACTAAATTCTATCTTAATAGGTATGTTTCTTTTACGGCCAGGACTGTTAATAAAAGTAATGTGATATTACATCATTCTATCAATTTAATCTTGAGAAAAGATTACACAATCCTGGATCTCAAAAGCTGTGGGCTCTGATAATTCCAGCCATTATTCAGTGTGAAATTCAAACAGTCTGAATTCATTAACATTGGTTGTTACAAATCTGCATTTTTAGACTTTGCCATAAAATGCAGGAGTCCAAACCCAGTGACCTGAATCTAACAGCCTTTCATGTGAAGTGGTCGTGTTCACCAGCTTCTCCCAGCGTGCTCTCGGGATAAAGCCTCACGTCCTCCCCTCTCCGCAGCTGTGCAGAGATGGGGGCTGTGTCGGCCTCAGGCCCTGCTATGGTTTGAAGGTGTCCCTCACAGTTCAAGTACTGGAGACTTAAACCCTGAATTCAGATGTCGATGGTATTTGGAGGTGGGACCTTCAGGGGGCGAGCTAGGCTTGATGAGGACAGGAAGTTGGGCACTAGGGTGGCATTACTGATCACATGCTCCTCTCTGTCACCAGATGTTGTGTCACATGTGGGCTTCCCAGCTTCCACAACTGTAAGAAATAAATTTCTTTTCTGTATAAAATCACCCAGTCTGTAGTACTACTATAGCAGCAGAAAACAGATTAAGAGATGCCCTGTGCTGACACTGTCAGGAAAATGCCAGGCATTAAGCCACCAACAGAGAGTGACAACACATACCTCAGACAACTGGACACACGGCGGGGAAGGACCAGCTGACTTGGGTGCAGGTGCACGGCACCAGCACATCATCTTTGCTTTGGCTCCAGCCAATGCATGAGCATCTGGGAAAGGCTTCAAAGTAACCCCACACCCTTCATCACACAGGACAGAAACATCACCAGGCTGATGGAAAGGTGGGCATACTCCACCTTTCAAGTCCCAGGAAGAAAACATTGTCTTCAGGAACATGCTAAAAATGCCACAGGTAAGAAAGATGAGAGTTCTGTTCTTCTTGCATCTACTAAATTTTCATTATAACACTGACCACAGGTGCTGCCTGGGAGAAACACACTCTGTACTACTTCTTTCAGACAGGGACAGGGCCCCTATGCTTAGCCTACGGCTGGTCTGCATTTACTGCTGCTGTTACTGATGATGACTATGACAAAGGTGACAGCATTAATTCTCTCCTAAGCCTGCACAGTGTACCAGGCACTTGCTAAGCCCTTTTCAATACTGCTTCATTGAATTCCAACAACCCTGAGATCAAGCATTACCATTAACACCAGCTGACTGACAGAGGGGAGTCTAAGACACTAAACTCAGAAAGGTTTAGTTTTTGCCAAGGTCAATGCTATCAGGTCAAGGTCAAGCCGCAAGTATTATCTGGCCATGCCAGCAGGACCCTGCCCTCTGCCTGTCACACCAAGGCCTTGGCATTATCTTCTTTAGTGTCCCCATGCAAATACCAGGAAGAAGAGCCAAAGCCATTGGGCTGCTGAAGGGAGCGACTGTTACGATGCAATTCCATGCGGAAGAGCAGAACTGCTCCCCAGCCAAGTCTAATGCTGCATCAATCTGCTCTGTTTAAATATGAGCGCAGAAGGCTTTCTGGCCTTAAACAGGTCTTGAAATGCTGCCACTTAAGACTGTGGGGGATCAGAGCACAAATCAATAGGATGCTCCTTCCTAGAGGAAGCTGCAGCTGACATTGTGGTTTAGAGGTCATCTTATGCTGTAATTAGGGAGCGGCAGTGAGTTGCAATTGAATTATGAAAAGCCAGGAATACTGTCTTCTCATGCAAGTGAAGGTTTTGAACAGATGTAGATCTGGGGCCACCAATTACACACTCCAGAAATACCAGCCTTGGAAGGCAAGGAATCACATGTAGTCACCATGCTGGCTGGATCCTTGAAGCAAGTGGACGCACAGGCCATCTGAGCTTTGGTCCCAAGGGTTTGGGACTTTAGGACTCAAATAATCCATTGGGCTGATGATCACAGCCTGCCCCCTGTCACCTGTGAGGGCAGCACAAACAGCACCCCCAGGCAACAGGAGAGTGCAGCCAAATCCCTACACTACGCAGGGTTCAGACCTTGACTCCAGGTGCACATAAGAGAGGCAGAGGCGTGCCTGTGCTTTCCTGTGGTAGAAAGCTCAAGAACATGGTTTTATTTTTTTCAGAACATATATACTCCCCTGGACAGGTAGTGTAACATGCTGGTTTGCCTTCTGTCAGTAGAAAACACTCCCAACTAACACAGGGCAAAGCAGTTTTCCAGACAGATGCTGGGATGGCTTCCTGCATGAGCCCAGCCACTCCACACCTCCCTGGCTGGCTCACCGTGGCCTGGATTTACTCAAAGAAAAATTCATGGGTATCTGCACTGTGCAGACCATGCACAGAGACAACGAGCCTAACAGACATAGCTCTGCCTCAGTGAGTTTGTAGAACGCTGCAAGGTTCTATGTGACAGAAGTGCACCCCTCCATCCATGCTTTCAGTTAATTTTACTCCTCTGCTAGAGGAGTCAGAAGGCTCAGGAAGAGACCCAGTCAGAAGAGACTACAATCTGGCTGCTGTACCAAGTGACTACGGGATCATACCCCCTAACAAGCCAACCTCCTGCACTCAGGGAGCCTAAGTGACAAGCATGTGAAGGGAAGGTCAATACCAGGGTGTCTTACTGCTGGGGACATACATGCACACCAGTGTGTTCAGGAGCAGCTGGCCTCAAGGTCTCCCAGAACACAGATGCTATTCTTCCTGTGCTTCCCACCCAAGCATGTTTTCTGGAGCACCCATGTTGTGGAAGTCTTCTTCAGTCTGCAAATGGGGGTAGATGCACTTGCCCTGACTTAGCTCCTGGTGTAAGCCAGCCTGGAGGCTCTGAGACCCTTGTCTAATTGCACCCCGACACATGCAGATTTGGTTCTCCCCACATGCTCTCCCTGGAACCTCATTTCTTCGTGCTTCAGCTCAATTTTTCAATAAATTGCAGGTTACGTACACTCTGCTCAAGACAATAAAGGTTTGCTTCGAGTTAAACAATGTATAGGTGAACCAGAAGAGGGACAGCAACCATAGACTAGGCACTGTTCTACAAATCTATACCGAAACATGGCACACTGCTGTTTGGAGAAATCAAGGTCCTCTTTTAAGGGGATACAACTGGAAGTTCACAGGGACACCTGACCTGTCAGCTTAGAGAAAGGTCAGAAGGGCAGGATCAAGTGTGGGAGTCACTGGTGTTAGTGAGTATACATTCATGAGAAATGGAAATTAAATACAGTGATAAGATGCTCTAAACTGCTATTCATTCACAGGTTGTTTCTTATCCTTGCATACTAACATTTTCCCCCTAATGTTCTATCTTTTTGCCATATATAATTAATTTTAACAGCTTCTGCAAATTACCCCCACAGGTTGTTGCCGTTTCACTTAAATAGTATACTGCTGAGAAATTGATTTGTTTGCTCTGCGTGCCTAAAGAAACCACACTATGAAATATGTATAAATGTCAGTGTTCAGGTTGCTTCTTGGGATAAGTACAGAAAAGTGTCCCATTTTTACCTCCTTACACAAGAGTTCACTCAGGGAAGATATTCTCATGGACTACCCATATAACCACACACAAAAACTGGTGAATTACACAACCTGCTTTCTTTTAAAACCTGCTATTTATCCTTAACTGGTACAAGTCTAGGGGAATTATCTTAATTGGTATGTGGAAAGAACGAATTGCAAAAGCATTCAGTTAACCAAGAAGACTTTGTTTGTAACAGCTTGGGGACAGGTAGGAGTTGCCAAGTTTGCCAAAAATAAACGAATCACTCAATAAATAAAGCAAATGTGTTCCCTTGGTATCAGATAGATGCCAGGGAAGGAAGCCCCCGGGCAGCATGCCCTTTTGGTCCTAGATAAAAATACCAGGCCAGGAACACACCTTTCACAAGGGACAGCAGAACTATGTTTTTCTAGAAAGTTACTTTAGCATTCAGCTTTCCGCTCTTCAAGCGAAAGTGAAAACCGAGACCAGAAATGTCACAAAAAATTCTGAAAGGAGCTAGGTTCTTTGCTATCACATCGGCTGATTCAGGATAGAGCTCAGCAGACTCTTGCACTGTTGAAGATTTCTTTTATAGGTGAATCAACTGAAAACTGCCTAAACCAAGACCATGCTTAAAATACAAAATGTGGCTGAGTGTGGTGGTGCATGCCTGTAATCCCAGCACTAGGGAGGCTAAAACAGAAGGACTGCTGTGAGTTGAAGGCCAGGCTGGACTACATAGGGAGACCTTGTCTCAAAATGAAAAACAAAAATGAAACACAACAACAAAAAAATCCCACACCTAAAATACAAAATGTTATTGGACTCATGCATTCTACGAGTAGTCAAAAGGCCAGCATTAAGTGCTAAAGAAAAAACATCGAGAGAGAAATAACCCTTTCTTCTACCATTAATCATACTCAGGAACACTGGATTTGGGACCCAACATTTTAGCCCAAGAAATCTCATTTCTCTGCCTCCTCATTCACGTGTCAACACATGCATCCCCAACCTGAAAATTGACAGTGAACACAAGATCTCATTTCCTTCAACAAGTAAGGCTCTCATGCTGACACATTCACTTCTCCTTACTCTTCCTCCCCTCCTTCTAACAAACCATGCTCCAGGTCTTGGGTAAAGGACAGTGATCTGTCACTGGCATTTTCCTCTGGTTACTCCACAGAATGGGGCTGCGGTTCCTCAGTGCAGTGGAGAGACTTCAGGCACGGCAGGAATTCCCACTGCCCAGACCTCTGTTGGGGGCTTGCTTAGATCTCCACCAGGCTGGCTTTAGAGGGGCAGAGGAGGATCTTCTCTGCATTCCTGAGTTCTATCCACAGCCACACTCTCAGGGGTAAGAGTAGCCCTGGTTGCCCACACTTCACATGGACTGCATCCTAGACTTTCACAAGTCTGCTGCAGGGATTGATGCCATCGCACACTTAAGAAAACTCCCAACAACATCAAAGACCCCAAAAAGTCATCACCAACTACAAAGGGATCCACCAACTACAAGGGGATCCTGCTATATTGGCAAAACAAATCACGACACTGTAGCATTTCAGACTTGCACCAGCAGGGAACGGGGGAATTCTGGGTTTAGGGTTGTACAACCACTGTCTGAATTCCAGGTCTACCAGAAGACCCAAGTACAGACAAGCAGGTCTGAGTGTTCAGTTCTTCACATATAAAATGGGGATCTCAGTCGAGGTCCTACAAATCTTGGGAAGAGTGGAGGGCCACAACCTATGTTTCACAGCACAGCATCCAAGCCCTGTGTTCCATAATGACACAAATGGCAACACTCACCAGGGGCTGCAGAGCAGCAGGCTCGCTCAGCCTCCTCAAGTTCACTCTGAGCCCTCTCTCCAAGGAGGCCCGCAGTGGGAGACTCCCCTGGCAGGGAGCCCCAGAACACACAGGCAGGATTCTGTCACATGGGTGCCAGAGTGAAAATTGAGACCTTCTGTCTTGTTCTGTTCCTCCCAACTTTGATTAGAACCAGCAGCCAGGATGGGCGGGAGGTGGAGACACCACTAACACAGTGCAAAACCAAATCTACCGGGAGGAGTCCTGGATCAGCCCTGTATGGGGCCAGTTAAACTCTTAAAAAACAAGTAGGAGACAGGACTGGGCGGTTGCTCTAGTCTTACTCAGGAACCCATGCTAGACTTTTGAGACTGTCGAGAAGAAAGAAGCAAGGCTGTACCAACACCTCCCATTTATTCATGGTAGGCCAAGAATGGCTCCATGTGCCTGGATTCTGAAGCACAACCCCTGTCCTGAAGGCTTGGAAATAAAATCCAAATAAGTAGCATGCGCTCCAGCTGGGGCCCCTCCTCCCTTCTCCATGGAGAGCTGGCTAATACTGTGCAGGCATCTTCCCTGCTGCCCCCATCTCAGCCTCCTGGATTTTTCTCATCTACGGAGGTCCCCCACCCCAAATTATGACTGAGTATCTTCCCCTGCCCTGTGGTTTCCAACAATGGCATTCATGCCTCTGGACTAAAAACTGGAGCAGGATTGCTAATCCTGGATAGGCAGACTGATGTGCTGTCTGCAGAAAATAAGCACCCAGGAGGCCACAGCCCAGAAGGACCTCAGGAGGCCACAATGCTAGGACCACAGTGGCTATGATCAGATACCCCACTACTCCATGATCCATGCCACTAGATCCCAAGATTTAGGAATTTGTTTCTAGAGCAAGGCAATACTGTACTTTCCCTTGTGTTTGTCTTAGAAGAAAACTATCTTGCTCGGTGGTACCTCCTTGTAATCCCAGCACTTTGGGAGGCGAAGGCAGGAGGATTGCAAAGTTTGAGCCCAGCCCGGGCAATTTAGGAGGCTTAAAATAACAAAAAAGGAGTACAGATATAGCTCAGTGCAAAGGCCCTGTATTCAATTCTCAGTATTGGAGGAAGGGTCCTGCTCTGTCAGAAACAGGTCAGAGGCAAAATAATGAGGTGTATGACTTCACCTGGCACCACTGGCATGCTAAAGCCACACCTCAGATGGTCAGCACAGCTTGTTTCCAATGGCAGATCACAGCAAGGCCTCTTGCACCACCAAGGGTACAAGGGACCAGCACCCTGTCACCCTTCAGACCGTCTCTTCCAGGGGCCTTGTTAGACAGATCAAGCTTCTCTAACATTATTATATTCTGTTACAATATGCACTGTCATGTCATGTGTTTCTAAAACCACAGCCGCCACTATTACACCATTACTCTACCTAAGAGAAGCTAAGGGCCTTTATTTGACTTCCACTCATTTTATAGACATTTAACCAAAAGTGCTTTCTCCCAACACTTTTGTTAAAATTACAAGATAACTGGATGGTGCTGCAAATATTAATACTTAATGACAAAATGGTACAAGAAAAACCATGACGGAGGCCAAGTGGATGAGGAATTTACTCTGGTTCTAGGAGAAGCCAGCAAGTATATGGCGTGATGGGCTTTCACTGTAGTAAGTAGCGACATACAGAACAGGTAGTAAAAGAATGAAAGGCAACAGATACAGTTTTAGCAGGTCATTATTCATTATTAATGATAAAATGAGCTTCCTTGGGAGAAGAAAGCTGAAATGTTCAATGAGAAGTTTTTACAGAAGACCACAAACCAAAATATCGAGTCTGGTACAAGAGGAATATATAATGCTTTTAAATTAGGACATGCTCAAATATACAAAGATGACAAAAATGACATTACAGGATTCTAGTGCTTCACAAGCTCAGCATTCTAAGGCCATGACCTTGATGGAGCTGTAGGTTATAATCTACTTCCTTTCTTTAAAAAACGATCCATCTACATCAGCGTTCTCAACAGGTTAAGCTCCCTAGTTGACAGCAACATGAGATCCTTACTCTGGCCACAATCCAAGCAGCCAGAATGTTGCTATGGAGTGACCACAGGCCAAACTGAGGGGGTAGATGTTGGCAGAGCGGGGTACAACCTACTAGGCATTGTGACATGCCATAAAGCAGTGATGGCAAACCTTTTAGAGCCTAGAATGATAACAAACAGCTGGCTGTGGCACACATGCCATAGGTTCACCAATCACACTGCCACAAAGGATAAGAGGTTTAAGAGCAAACACACACTTGCTGGAGACCTGTAAGAACGCCATCCTGAGAGTACCTGGAAGTATGGTGATGGTGGTGGTGGGGTGTTAGCCCTGAAGCTAAGGTGCAGCCAGGCTAGGAGTAGGTGTGGACTGTAGATAATCATAAGACTGTCATGGCAGTGACCATGCTCTAACAACGGCCAGTGCCAGCACTACAGTCTCTTAAGCTCTTGCAAAGTGCTAGCCAAAACTCCTACTCCAAAGTATGCCTAAAACACAGAAAGGCTGGGAGGCACCATCCAGGGCTCAGTGTTGGAGCACACTTGGTGCTCAGGAAGCATATGTATCAGGAAATGTGTTCCAATTTCATTCTGATACTGGATGCATTTGTAGAATATTAACTCTTCTTACTGAGATGGAAACCCATACTAAACAAGATCCTGGTGTTGCCCCAATTATTAGGTTGAATCAAATGAGGATACCATTATTCAAACTTTTTTTTTGACATTTAAAAGGTCTGCTTCATCCTTATCTTTAGAGGAAATGACTTTCCAACCCCAAAATGAATAATCCCACTGTGCGACCCTCGGCAGTTCTGGCTCTCCTGACACCTTCTTCTGAGTGCAACAGCTCAGGCATTGGCACTGCCAGTACCCAGACACAGAACTGGTCACCAGTGGAAGCTACCACGAACTAACCTACTGGTGACGTCTTTAGTCCCAGTACCACACAGCCACTAACGCAGTGCTAACTCCAGGTCCACGGTGACAGTCTGTGCTTGAAAATTCAAGACAGAGCCTAGTATGCAGGTCTCTTTGGGAGAGTAAGCGAGAGCCAGAAAAGAAACAGATGCTGGCCTTGGAAAGCAAAAGTGAATGAGTAAGATTGAAAGTGGCTGCCATGGTGTCTTAGTTACTTTCTTATCTCTGCAACACAATACCTGACACCTACAATTTAAAGGAAGAAAGGTTTATTTTGGCTCACAATTTGTAAAAGTTTCAGTCTATATATAGTCAGGTGGCTCCAAGCAGGGCAGCATTGCAGAGGGGCAGGGCAGCAGGAAGCAGAGAGTGAAAGGAGCAGCAAGAACAGATAAGCCTTTCCAGGCCACACCCCCAGTGACCTACCTCTTCCCACCAGATCCCACTTCCTAACAGCAAGTCAGCTATAAACTTCGGTGGACTAATCAACTGATGATTATCATGTCATCACGATCCAGTCACCTACTAAAAGCCTTACCTTTGAGCACATGAGGCTTTGAGGGGTACATCTAGATATAAACAATGACATATGACTTCCTTCATGTTGCCCCCAAGAACGTTCAATGATCCTTCTAGCCTCTCATCCTCCCAGATGCTAAAATCCTTAACTGATCCAAGATTATCATGCAGCTCCTCTGATGATAAGTAACAGAATATAAGCACCAGGCTCCACTGTGGTCTTCTGTCCTACAAACCCTGTCAAAGCATTCCTGGGAAAGGTCTTTGTGTTTCCAGATCAAATTAAAGCTTACAAAGTGTATAGGTCTCTGTGTGTGTGTGTGTTGGGGTTGGGGGCCATTGAGGACCATCTCAGCCCGCCTATTCAATTCAAAAGGAAGGCTCCCGTCCACATGACCAGAGAAGAGGCTCCTTGCCCAAGGTCATAAGGCTGGTGAGCCTTGTGCAGGCATCGGTCTAGGCCAGTCACTCAGGAAGCCAAGCCTGAGGTCACAAAGGTAAACTTGACCTTCCGCCCCACTGCAGTTAGTCCTCTCTAGGGTGAACAGAAAGTGAGTAAACTGATAAGTGCTCACACTTTTCTTCTTGCTTGAATGATGTTATAGTTTAAAGAGAAAACTTAAAAAAAAAAAAGCAGAGAGAGAGAAATCAATCCCATCAGAGAAGCTGCCACTTTCAACTTGAGTGAGCCCCACATTTTGTGCAAAATGGCTCAAGGCATGCTGAATCTAAACTCAGAACCCTGAACTTTGCAGTGGGTGCAGAACTGAACAGGTCTCAGTCAATATTCCACCATACTTCAAATGAACGTAGGCAGAGGTGAATGCTCTCCCCTACCTACACCCATATGCCCAATCAGCTCCCCCAGCAAAAATCATTTACATGTGAGACAGCCTAGAGGTTGGCAACACCCAAGATCTAAGCTGATTATCACCAGCAAGCAAGCTGCTTTCTTTCAAAAACGTTCGTCTACCCTTTTACGAGTGACTGGGGTGGCACAAGACCATCTCAATTCATTTTTATTCTTTTTAATTAATACATCCAGAAGACCTAACACTATTTCCATCCTGACTTGAGTTTCCTTGTAGTGTAATTCCTGTTGACTTATCTCTGTAGCAGCAGCAGCAGCAGGAATCACTTTACACAGAACTGTATTGCTTCAGAGTTAATTACATGTATTTTGCTTTTGATAAATGAAAATACCAGATGCAATTAATTGAAAGACAATCAATATGATCCTGCTATTAGATATCCCAGTGAAACATCCAGAGGCTGCTGGCAATCCATAGTCATCAACTAACTGAAAACACATTCCAAAGGGAATTTTTTAAAAAACTGAACTTTTACCTGGAGATATTTTACAATAACTCACCAATATAAATCTGTCCACAAACTCTATAGTTCACGTGATAGGCTGTCCGTCTTTTTAAGGGGACACAGCTTCATTGGTTCAAAACCATTTAAGGTGATGAAACCCTGAAAGTGAAATGAATCGAGTCAGTGATGTTGAAGCAGTGATTCTGTTTACATCTAGCCATCCTTTAATTGCATTTTTCCAATGCTTTCGACTCCAAGCTACCAGAGGTTATTAAATGGTTTCATTAAAAATACTATTTGTCTTGCTGTAGTCACACACCAGATCAAATTAAACAGTAGAGCACCAGAACAAATGAACCCTTTCCATCTATTCTGACATGAAGCCAAGTGTGCAAAACCAGAAGGTAATATTGTGTCATCACTGTGAAAATGTCATTTAGCTTTCTTTACATCTCCAAGTAGCAAGCAAAGGGACCAAACAATCAATACCATCAAGCAAAAAGTATTACCAACTGTTTTGAGAAATATGGAATATAAAGTGCAATTCATAAGCCCATGGTTTCTAAGTGCTATTAGCATAAACGCTGACAACTGTTAATCTACTGTAAGTCTGATGAATGGTCACAGTTGTCCATTAATAGAAGGGCATTTTAACTTACTACTGAAATTGATTACTCAGTTAAGAATTCAATCCTAATGTTCAATAAAATCGCACTTTCTTGGCAAATGCAATGTGAAACGAAGGGACGCACTAAATAGCACTCACATTTATTTTACTGTACATGGACTAGAGAGGAAATGTATGGTACTATCCACGCCATCAGAATCACCTCCTACACACACAGGGCTGGAGGAGGGGTGGGCAGCAGTTACTCCTTCTGTGGCCGACAGAAAAGGCCAACATCCAGGCGGCAAGCATGGCCAGGAGTCTTTTCTATGGCTTTTCCACGAAGATGGAATTTTACTATTGAGTTGCTATGCAACCAGAGAGTCCATATTAAAGTAATCTTTCTCCAGCCCACTGACAAGAGAGAGGTACACTTAACAGACATAAACTCCAATCCTAACTATTCTCAACCTCACTTTCCATACAAGCACGATTCAAATAATTAATATACAAAAAGGCATGAAATCACTGTAAGCAGCTTCCCAGGTACACTACATTTTTCCAACCATTCAGATCTGAGGAAGCTGCAGATTCCTAATACATTTTCTCATTTAAAACAAAGCACATCTTTTAGGATCCAGTCTCATGAAAGACACTCTCCTTGCACAATTAGGTAGCAAGTCACAAAGAAGGAACCCTGGACCTCCCAGATCAGACCCTCCATCCCCATTCGACAGAAAACTACAATCTTGTCTGTAGGACAACCAACTTCTATTTCACAACTAGAACCAAAGGAAGGAAGAATTTTGAAGAACTATCCCTTGTGTAAAGTGGTATAGTATTAGCATATAACCTAATCATGTTCCCCTCCCCCCGTAGTTAACATTATCTCTGTATTAATAACTAATTCAAGGTAAATGCTACCCAAATACTTGGTATATGGTGCTCAGGGTGGGGCAGAGAATTGAATCCATGGCCTTTGCTGAGCTACATCCCCAGCCAACCCTTTTTATTTTACTTAAGACAGGGTCCCAGGTTGTGCTTGAACTTGCAATCCTCCTGCTGCAGCTTCCCAGAGTACTGGGATTACAAGGGTTCACCACCACACCCAGCTTATACTTTCTTTAAAATTCTATTTTTCCAAATGTTGCATTGTGATTTTACGGTGAGTCCCCCTGCCCCTGGCAATTTTCAATCTGAGGGTGGTTGAATCTACAAATGCAGAACCAATGGATATGAAAGGTCAGCTATGCCCAGGCAAAGGGGAGCCTCTATAACCAACATTATCACAAATCCATAAACCAAACTTTCCAATTAAGGAAGGTGGGCACTACATAGACCCCTTGGTGTCTTAAATGCAAGGAAGGGAGGGACATGCATAGCATTTCAATAGTCCTAAGCTTGTAATGACACAAGCACCTACCAGAGCCAAAGAACATCTTTTTAAGGAGGCAAAACTTATCTGACCAACTCCTACTCATCCTTCAAAACTCACAGGTATCTTCTGTAATAGCACCCTTGCTCTGAGTGCCAGGCTGCTATATGCCTATCTCCAAGACTTTAAATGTTAAAACACCTTAGTTGGATTTTATTCATTTCTGGAACATAAAAAAAGGAACTGCCTAACAATGCATATTTCTTGGGTAGGCTTGCTTGTCCTAGTTTGCCATAAGATTATTTCTTTTTTCTACTTCCATTGCTTGGCACAGTAGATACAGACAAATACAGTAACACATTAACATTTACCTAATCTTAGTGAGGAGGGCAGACTTTTCAGATACTCCATAGTAAAATTAATTAGACAGGAAACAGACAACCCCGCCTTGTAGAAGGCTTCACAGAGGAGGTGACATTTCATGGAATTTCAAGCAGAGGAATTCAGAAGCACCTGCAGACAGTAGAGTGAGCAGTGACAGCTTATTTAGTGGATTAAGAACATTAAAAGGCTGTCAGAATCTTGAAAGCAAGTGCCCATTGTTACTTGAAGGTCGAAAGAAGTACTTAAAAAGACTGGAGCTATAGAAAAGCAAAAAATTCAAAAATACTTGTTCCAGCAGATACTTGCTGACAGAGCAGCGTGGAGCGGTGCCCCGAGGATTCACCAGGGGAAATTTTCTTGGCAGAATCTCTCTAAGAACTTCTAGGAGTATACAGCCAGACACGGGAATGACTTAGCTGATTAAGATCACCACTGTTCCCAGCACAGCAACCACAGGAGCCCAGGCAGCTCAGCAAGCACAGTACACGCCAGTCAGTGGATCCCCAAGTTCACTTCACTGCTCCTGGAGGACAGGGGTCCTGTCTTTGGCCTTTTATCAACCTGGGTGAATCCAGTCAACACATATTGGCCGGTGTGCCCCGCTCACAGGTGATGATGATAAGAAGGGGCACCACCGGCACCTGGGAGAGAAGCTCAATGCCCAGACCCAGGACCAGCTGGACCTGGGCTCAGAGTGGCTGGCTGGCTTTGGCTCTTTGCACTGGCTAGAAAGGCTCCCTCCATTTGAACTGACTGCAGTACTGGGGATTGAACCCAGGGCCTTACAACCCTAGACCTTTTTTAACTTTTGTTTTGATACAGAATCTTGCTGCTAAGCCTGCTAAGTTGCCGAGCTGGGATCAAACCTGGGATCCTCGGGCCTCAGCCTCACAGTGCTGAGATTACATACATGGCAACCCCATACCTGGCTCTACTTAGACTTTTAATTTCTTCTTTTACTAAGTCAAATATAAGAAAATGGTATCCTAAGTATGTAGGGAATAAATGTACTTTTCTGAAAATGAATGAGATTGCCTCTTGGGGAATCTGTTAAAAGCCCTAAGCAGATTCTACTAGGGGATCTTTCTCGACTCATTCCAAGAGGATGTGTCCAGCCCTCACATGCGGTAAGCCACTGTTCAGAACGGCCTCTGCACTCCAGGCAGCACTAAAGGGCACCCTCTATCACTCACTTGGAGACTGAGACCAGGCATACTGGCAACCTGGCCCAGTGCCCATTTACCTATATTTACTCTGTATACATTATTTCTAATGCTCTTTCTGAGGTCTAATCTAAAGCTTGCAGGTGCCAGCTAGCCTTGGTGCTTTAGGGCCTTCCTGAACTCTACCTAGAATCTTTGCTCTGAGCAAATTATATTTGTAACGTCCACCTACTGCCTTCCGAGGATAATGGGGCTGCTTTACCCACCACTTTGGGGTGGAGCAACTCCTATCTGCTCTTCTTACAGTGGGGTCACACTGGCCAGTGAACACATTGCAGTGCGCCTTAGGTGTTTGTTGGGAAGAAATAAAAGTTCTTCAAGATGGAGGTACTGTGGACAGAAGCAGGAGGCCTCTGTACCTGCACAGCCTTAAATGATACCTACTCACGGCTTCTGTGTGGCCTGCCCCTGAGATCCTATGCTAAATTATGTTTCTCACTTATCCCAAAAGCCCCCAGGAACATTTACTACTGAAGTGAAAACCACATAGAAGTCCACAAAAATCATCATTTAAGCAATCACTAACTTACCACAAGCACCCTGGGAAGGGACATGGGGAAAACATGAAATCAGCAGGAATAGATCCTATTGATTTGCTGGCCCCCAGTGTGCTGCTTGTGATATGGAGGTACACCCACCTGCGCAAATGACTGGCCCAATCAATGCCCTTATCCATGGAGGTCAGGACCAAGGCCTACCTAAGCAAGTGCACAGTAATGCCAGTTGCTATCAGACCTGGGCTTGACTCCAGGCTGGGGCTGTTACCTGTCTCTTCTATGAAACAAATGCATCTCTGCCCAAACTGTGAGATAAAGAATCCAGTACTCCCACCCTGGTGTCATGCAGGAGCCCAATGCCCTAAGACCTACTGCCCTCCTCTAGAAAAGGGGCCCCACTCTCATTCTGTGTTAGTAAGGCTGTACTTGGAAAAACAAAGAGGGCTGTGTGAAGAACCATCCACAGTGCTGCAGTTCTGCTCCAACCAAGGGGCATGTTGGCAGCCAACAACAGGATGTCTACAGCCTTCACTTCTAGGGTATGTCCTACTATCACCACCAACTCCTAGGCCTCCTCTGAGGCCCCTTACCCTCTGGACTAGACACAATCACCTGTGATCCTAAACTGTGGCATCTTTTCAACAAAGATTTGCTGAGTACCCATTAAATGCTGGGAATTTCGCTAATCCTGAGACACAGGAGCAGATGGGGAGCTAGTCCCTGCCTAAAAATGCATCCAGGGCCAGGGACTCAGGTGCAAATGTAGCATTTGGCCCCGCCCCACTGCCATTCAAGACATGGGCAGATGGTGGCGGCACAGGCCAACCCAACCTCTGGGCTAGTTTTCTCTACAATGCCTGGAGGGACACAGTAATATGGTCATCAAGCACCAGGAATGGCCTGCAGGTTCCAGAGCATGGCTTTTTGTTAGGATGTCTGCACTGGAGGTCAGGGTTTCTGTGGCCTCTCTACCTTAAAAAGGATCTCTTGGCTCCCAGGCTCCTGGACCTCTCAAAATGGCACCGTCATTATCAATCTGATAGCTGAACCATGAGAACACATCACACAGACACGCTAGGGGATGGACGTCCTCCCACTGCTGAGGCCCCACCCTTCTGTATGAAACCCCAGCAACTTGGCCCTTCAGGAGGAAGAGACTTCCTACGCAGCTGCTGCAGGTGGGACCCTCAAAAACTGAACCGGCCCTGAGCAGGGTCTGGGCCAGTTCTGGCCCTTCCTGCCTGGGAAGGCCCATTCGAGTGCTCCCTGTCTTCTCTACCCCTTACCTGCCCAGCTATTCAGGTCTCAGGGAGGGTGTGGAGGCTGCACAAGCCCCAACGGAAACAGGGAAGCCGCTCGGGAACTGCTACCAGGCAAACTGGTAGGAAGGAGGGTAGGAAGGAGGGCCATGCATGCTTGGGGGTTGCTGGGGGTATAGCTGGGCATCTCAAAGTTGATGGGGGTTGGAGGGGCCGGCAGTCACAGTGAAGCAGCCTCTCCCTGCCTCTGCCACTGCACACCACACACTGGCCACATGTATAATGTACCTCCTAACCAGGACCTCAGACTGCCCTGTGATAGCACAAGTCCCTGCATATATTATCTGTGGGCCCAGCCGCTAAGGATGAAGTCACCCCCAGAGAAGCAATGTGGAATTCAGGTTTGGTTATCACGCAGGAAAAGCCAAGATACTGATAGCATGTGATGCAGAGAAAACAGGTCCTATTATTTTCACACAGGCAGGTTACTTGTTCTGGAATTCAATGCTACTAACTATTGCTTCATAATAAATAAACCATATTAATTAACTTTGAAACAATTATCTTTGGTGGGTGTCCTGAAAGCTAATTCTTTCCATGTCCCTATATAGCTACTTTGACCTCAAAACACTCAAGGTCAAGCCAACACTTCATTATACCCTAATGTCCAAGACTTTTGACTTTAAGAAGAAAAATGTCCTACAGGGAAAATCTTTACATACAAGGCTTTGTGGAGAAATGTTTATGGAAATTTAGTAATATTAAATATATTCTGCTGGTTTTAGGTTTTAAGAATGTAAAATGGCCCAACAGCCAAGATTTGAGAACTCTTGTCTTCAAATACAAGGACAGCCAGTGGAAAAACTGTAAGGCAAGTCTTGGAACGCTGCCACTTTCTTAAGGAAAATAAAATAGGCTATCGTCCCAGTGTTGTCTCAGATGTAGCCAATTAATATGTCCGTTCCTCTCCTCTGTCTTTCGGTTTTGACTTGCAGGCACCACGGAGCCCACAGACCCTAGAGGGGCAAGGTGAGAGGACACACTGCCCTGGTATTGTTAGCTGGGCTGCCACCACAGGAGTGGCCCAGCCCGAGTGACCCCAGGAGGGAAAAACAAACGAGGGCGTGGGAACAGCAGATGGGAGGGCTTGGCAGCAATGGGAGAAAGGAACAGGGAAGCAAATTGATAAATGGGTGCTGCTGATCAGGGCTGGTGCTGGCCAAGTTTTGAAAGGAAGAAAAAAAGCGGATCCATGAGCAGCAACCCACACAACAACATCATTTTGTAAAATCAAGCTGAGTTCCCACACCCAAAATTGCCCAGCTGGCCGGGACAGCACAGGCAGCTGCTGTGAACAATCTGACCCCAGGCTCCCCAAGGCCCGACTGGTCCCCACGTGTCTGCATAGAAATAGGGGCAACACAGACTATGCAATTGCCCTAATTTGGAAAGACCAGGGTGGTATAAGTCCTTGCCAGTCAACCAGGACTTTGTTAAAATTGGCCCTGAGGTCTCTATCCAACTGACCAGGACATGTTTGTTTCAATCCATATTCCAACAGAAACTCTTGAAGGTATGTCTCCTCTCTGGCCTCTCATAGTTCCAAACAGCAACAAAGCTACCAGCTGGGGCTTACACCACCTCTGAGAGCTAGCTGAAAACCCAGAAGAAACAGAGGAGAGATGAGCCAATCTGGATAGAGGCAATTACTAACAAGTTTTCTCCCTGATCGGGTGGAGGAGGCAACAGAAATGTTTCCTGAGCTCCTTTCCACTAGGTGTCCATAAACGCTAGTCTAATAAGGGGCAAAGGACATGGGCCAGATAGTCCAGCGGAGAGGTTCCTGGATGCTCAGTTTATGAAATGGCACCATGCTGAAGTAGAACTTCCCTGACAATAAGCTTTAACATACAACTGGATGATGCCAAAGCAGAATGCTCGCTGCTCTGAAGCAACCATGGGGCAGACTCTGTACACTGCAGTGGGCATGCATCTAGCAGGGGGCGATCTCTCTGAAAACTTGACATCTCCTACTCCATTCTGTGTCCTGGCAGCCAACTAAAGGAGTGGCTGATAATTAGAGAAAAGTAAGAAACCATGTAAGATGAGAAAGAAAGAGAGAGAGAGAGAGAAAGAAAGAGAGAAATACGTTGGGTAACTCGTGATACATTACGGAGCTATACTTGGTATCATGTTATACTTATGTATGATATTGAGCTATCTCAATAGATTATAAGTATTCCAAAATATTTAAAGACATAGGAGAAATACCTATAGGTCAAATGGAAAATGAAATACAAAACACATTCAAATCTTATATTTAAAAATAGCCTTCACTGAATTTTATTTTTTAATATATACATATATGCATGAGACAGAAAATATATCCAAAGTGTTATTTCTCCATGCTAAGATTAAAGATGATTTAAAAAGTCTCAACATATCTTTAATTTTCTTTATACTTTCCTATATTTTTCCATGTTCTACACAGAGCATGCTTTCCTACAATCAGCACAACGTTGTGGGGCTCCTGGGGCGGGGCGGGGGGTGCCGCCTGGGCTGCTCCTGCTTTGCTTTCCAGCCACAATACAGCAATATTACAAAAAGGCTCCAGGGAGGATGCAAGTTGCTAAGTAATAGCGGCACTTCCAAGGCAGGTTTTGAAGGAAGTAAAGTGCTCCCCTCCCCCAAAGCAAGATGTCCCCCTTGGACTATCAATGCACAAGTCCACACTGCAATGGCCAATCAACCTGAGAGAGTGGTGGGGTGAGAGGCACTGTGGGAATTCCTGGGTGCAAACAGGTCTCTTGGGGATTTCAGGAAGGTGGATTTCTGAGCAGGCTCTAGCCAAGTTCTTGGCCATGGAGTAAACCATGAAGAATGAATAGAAAGAAGCATTAAGAAAAGCAGCATGACTTGAGAACCCAAAGACCAACTCCACAATCTCTGAAAATCTCTGAGAGCAGCTGTAGATTTCAACGCTATGGATCAATGAGTTATACATGGAATACTGACCAGGAACGTGAAGATGAGTAAACACAGCCAGGTAGCAAGCAGCCCCTCAGACCCTGGTTCTCCCACATGGCCTTCCATCAGTAACCTCACAGCCCTTCAGATGTTGTGAAAGGCATTTACCAGGATACCCGTTTCATAATTAGTTTGGACATTCCTGAGAGCAGAGAGAGAAACCAATTTTATTCCTCAGAACTTGGAGCCCAAGCAGTGGTTGAGCACACTGGGGTTAGGCTGTGAGGGACCACAGGATTATGTCAGCTCTCAGCTTTCCCTTCCTCCCCCAGGAGCCTAGGGAGTGGTGGTATGGTCATCATATCCTGGGGAGGGGGCACTGGGGTGGGGACCAGGTGCCATGTTGCATGTAAAGTGCTCAGCCTGGAGCCTGGCACACCAGAAGCACCCCAATATTAGCTGTGTTGTTTAACAAATGCTTTATTAACATGGCTAGATAAATTGAAGAATTCAGAGTTCTGGGAAGAAAAAAGCCTGAAAGAAACCGGGTTCCATTTGATCTCAAACTAAATAAAAATCCAAACATCAAGGTTCAGGGGAGATTTGAGAATTGAAAATAAAGAACATCACTGCCCTCACATGCAGCAGCTGGTGTACCTGCAATGTGGACACTACTCCTAACTCAAAAGCTTGTACTTGTTAGAAATCCATTTGCAAGGCCAAGTACACCACAGAGGGTAGCAAGCAAAGAAATTGCAAACACAAGATTTCAGTGAAGCCTTCAAAAATCTAACTGAAGGGAAATTCAAGCATCCAAAATATATTTTCTCTGGGAGCAACAGAATGAATCACTCACAGTGCCAGGAGTGCTACAGCACCCAGAAAAGGGGAAACCAAAGCTCAGGTCACCCATGCCTTCAGCAACAAGGAAAACTGTCTTAACAAGGTCCACTCCCTACCCAACAAGCTGTCAGCCACACTTCACAGTGGAATAAACCTCCAGCAGCTGCCTAATGCCCACAACAGGACAGACATCCCTTCACATGGGACCAGCAGGACAAGACCACCCAGTTGTGATGGTCTCCGAGACAGATGCCGATGCCACAGTCTCTTACCCAGAAGGACCTGGCGTAGGGAAAGAAAAACCAAATGCTGGACTGGCCTGTGGCCCACTCAGCCAGAGAACCTATCCCAAGCACCAAGTGGACTTTCTAGTCCTGTCATCAACCAAGTACAAAAAGAGCAGACAGCACTGTCTGCACGTACATCTTCATTCAGCAAAAAACAATCTGCAGAGGCCCTGAAAAACACAGAGCATATGAACATCTATTGATTCATCACGTGCATCGAGTAACTAACACTGAAGTCCTGAACTAACCTGCACACATACGTAATTACTCACCTGCCATTTCATTAGTTTTGAAAGTATAGGCAACCTGCTAGCACGGCTGTCCATGAGAGCAATAATTCATACATGCCATCCTCACACACATGGTGAATATGTAAACACATACACGTATGGACCCTCAAAATGCAGTGCAAGGTGCTTTCTGAAAGAATGACAGCTCAACTATTCCCTTGAAATTAGATTCTCCGGACTTGCAATTTCACAGTTCTTACTAAAGCATGCCAAAGCCATGGAGGTGTGCAGAATTTCTGCCAAAAGAACCATGGGGACACAGCCTCTGCTTGTTTAGTACATCTGGCCCACACCCTACATGTTATTCTCAGAGTATGACCGCTACAATGCAAAACAATGAAACTCAAAAACGCTCTGTCCAAGGTTTTTCTTCACATAGTTCAGTCAACATGCATGTGCAAAAACACACAAACACAGATGAATAGAAGTCTCAGGGAAGCAGGTGTGGTGGTATACATTTATAATCCCAGCACTCCAGAGGCTGATGCAGGAAGATCTTGAGTGCTAGGCCAACCTGAACTATATAGTGGGCTGCTGACTCAGAAAAGCCAAATACCAAAGACTCACAAGGGGCTCTTCTGCTGGTTTCAAAAACCAACCACACCATCACGATGCAAAGCTACTCCAAACAACTTGCCATAGTCATCTGCTGAGACAGGTGCAGAGAAATGGACAAGCTACATGGGGGCTGTAAAAATACTTGGTTCTGCAGGACACCAAACAAAAAAAGGGTCTTCTAACTCTCGAGTCTCTACGACAGGTCTCCTCTTACCCAGAACTCCAGTATGAAACTGGGTGGAAAATCTTTGATATAGAAAATTCCTCATGACTACACAGAAACAAATGAATGACACGTGAAAACTTTGGTGAATCACAAAAGGAATTAAGTGAGGTGAGGAAAAATCAATCTTCAAAGGTTATATACACTATATGATTCTATTTATGGAACATTTTTAAATGACAAAACTAAGAAATGGGAAAACAACTAATTGTCGTCAGGCTCAGGACTGGGAAGGGGACATAAAACCCAACTCTAGAACTCTTTCAGAGATCTGGGTCTTGGAAGCCAGTTACTCCATGTGCAACAGTGTGTGTCACCCAGGGACTGTCTGGCCACCTGAAGGGGATGCATCTGCGATAGGACAATGGGCATATTTTTGAAGTGGGGCATCCAGGAATCTACATGTGTGATAAAGTTGTATAGAATTATATAGAACTCAAGTGCATCCCAGACAACAGAGGCGAAATTTGAGCAGTATCAGTGGATTATATCAATGTCAATTTCTAGGCTGTGTTACTGTTACCACAGTTTTGCAGTCTTCCCATTGGGGAGGGGAGAGAAAGGGTGTACAGGATCTCAGATGTCCCTCCCTGTATTACTTTTCTTACAACTGCATGCGAAGCTATGTTTATTTCAAAATAAGAACATTAAAGAAACAGCAAATAAGTCTGTCCAATTTTTTGGTTTGTGTAGTTTGGTTCATGCTGACTAATAAGTAGGGCAATTCTTTTCTCTAGTGGACCAATGCTTAGGTGGAGCCATGGGGAGCCGGCCTTGCTGACACTACATAGGCCATGGACTGGGGTTGGTGTCCTCCCACTCCCTGGGCGCTCTGAACCCTGACCTTCTCCGCTGGAGCTGGCAAAGATGCCTACTACGTCAGTTCTTTCCTGAGAACAGGCGCGGCTGGCTGGCTGGCTGGCTCTCTCTCCCAGCTGTTGCCTGCCCAGGGCTCCCCAGGCCACACCCAACAGGGGCACTTTCCCTGGTGGAACAGCCCTGGAGAGGAGGAGAGAAAAGCAGCTCCAGGGAAGCTTTGTACGAGGTGAGTGGACCATACTGGTGGACAGAGAACTCTCTAGGACTCCCTGACCCAGCGTGGCTGAATCGAAAGTACAGGCAGCAGGCCGGAACAAGCCACAACCGTCCGGGCTGACACACACAGTTGTACGCTGAGCTGGCCAGCTTCCAACATCCAGCTTGCTCAAAGAAAGTTCTGAAGCTGAAATGTCCTAGCAGATCACCAGGGTGAAGCAAGATGCCTGCCCCAGGGCAGACCCACAGTTATGCCCTGCTGCTCCAGGAGCCCAGGGAGTTGGCTGGTGCCTGCAGACTCCACATCAGCCTTTTGCACCAGGCAAAAAGTCTTCTGTGGCACGAGGTCTGTCCTCCCAGATCCCCCGTCGCCTCCCTTTTAAGGAGAGCTGGCGCTGGCACTGCTTGCACTTCTAGTCACTCCCTGCTGATTCAAAGAATCCAAAAGAAGAAAATTGCGGGAATGTCTTTCCCATTTCTGCCTTTATTGTCTTCAGGGCTATACTTTTTTCAATTCCTTCCACAGGAGTTTATCCTTACTGTCTCCCCACAACAATAATGAAAATACCTCCCCTTCCCCAAAATGCACCATTATGTGCAAAGATAAAAAAATTTTTTCAATAATAATAATACTGTTTTTCTGGTTCTATAAACCCTTAAATGGCCATTTACTCAAAGAACTGAACCACTTTTTATCCACCAACACCTCTCAGCTTCAGAGCTGCTGAAAAAATAACCACTGAATCTTCCACATGAATAGAAATTACATTCTACATAAATTAAATATATAATTTGATTAAACATGTTTATGTCTTTGTGATGACATTTAAAATAGAAGTAATCATTTTCTTTTTTAAAAGAAAAACTCTTTCAAATATAATTTGAAGCTGTCAAACCAATCTTCTGCTACAGATCTTTTAAATGTCACATACCTTCAAAAGGGAATGGCAGTTTCCTTTTAAATATGCAATTCCAAACAGTGCGTTCTGAATCAAGAATGTATTAAAATACACCGCTGGCATTTATCCCGATTTGAGTATGGCCCTTCCCCCTCCCTCTGGAGGGATTTGCTCAGAAGTGCAGCAGGAGGTATCTCTCCCCAGGACAGCCTGGGGCAGTTAGTGCCACGCTGCTGGCTGTAATCACAAGGCTCAAAATCAAGCCGCACTCCCAACACGTTAAAGGGGCAAAGCTATCCTCTGCAGATTCTACCAGTTTCCTCCCAGATGGCTCACTGAACTCTGTGTAACCCAATTTGGGCACAGCATCATCGGCCCAATTGTAAGACAGTGTTAATCAGCTGCAAGGAAAACTCCGAAGTCATTCTCCTAAGTCAATGACCTACATATTCAATTGCTTATTCGCCATCTCAGTAGCAAACACCATGCTATATTTAAACACACAGCACAGATATCTTTCTTCTAAAATGCTTGGAGAGACAGATAAGCCTTATACTCCAGCCTTCCTCTTCTCAACACAAGGAAAGCAAAAACCTCAAATGTTTGGGGAAACTCTGGAGAAAACAGTGCGGTCTATTTTTCCATTGTTTTGATTAAGTGACATTTTCATAAGCAACAAACATGAGTAACATTCCTACTGAAACTTTGGCCAAGATGAAAAAAAAAAAATAGACCAAATGACTTTAAGTCAGGTTATCACAGGTAACAGGCACACACCAAGCATCCAAAAGTCAGTCAGGAAAGGGAGGGACTGATGTGAATGCTTCCTAACTCCACTAATTCCTAATTCCACTTTAAAACAGACAGTCATGAAACTTAACAACCAGCGCTGATTCTCAAAAGTCACTGGGGCTTCAAAGAAATCCAGAGTATGGGAAATCAAAAGACGCAAAGGAGGTTTCTCTCTTCTTTGATTCTGGCAAAATCCCTTCCTTGGGTAGCAAATTCCACTCTCAGGCAGGAATGGGAAGGGCCAGGAAATACCCTCCCTGGGGCTAGCCCTGACAGGTCGGCTGATCCGAGGGTGCAGACAGAGAAGGCAGAAAGTCACAGATGAACCAAAACACAGCAGTGCTAGGTGCCAGGCCCCTCTAGCCATAAAGTAATGCATTTGTTCCGTGCCTATAAAGGCTGGGTGCACTCACTCCCACCTCCCTGTGCCTTTACCTGGCAGAAGAAACCATCTTTTCTCTCAGGGGTTAACTTTCCTCGATTTTACCCTTGTTACCAAGCCTTTGTTCTGATCATTCCAACACATACACATAACACACCCACAGACCCAGCTACACAGAGAGTCCCTGATGATTCAGCTTGCAGAGCGAAAGTTATATACACATTCAGTAGAACCTGTGCTTCAAATTTTGAATTTTGATCTCTTTTCCAGGTTAGTGACAGAAAGTTCAAGCCTCTCTCCCAAGGCTGAGTAGTGGCAATGGGCCTCAGCTCCCAGTGAGCCACAGCTGAGACAAATAATTTTTTAGAGGAGAATGGACCTGTACTATATCAACTGACCTAGTCCTCATGGTATTTTAGGTTTTACCCCAAATCAGAAGTCATCTCTGAAAGTGCCCCTCACAGAATGGCCTCCCCAAAAGTGTCCCTCAACACTGTGTTTCTGATGGACTCCCAGGGTCCCAGGCACAGGCAGCAAGTTTGCAGCAGAGGGCTTCATGGCCATCAGTATTCCTCTACATGTCTCCCTGGGCAAGAAATTTCTTTTTAGCATCAGCTCAAGGGTGTGGCTTGGCGGACCCTAAACTCAGAGAGGCGCCCCACTAAAGGTATCTCTATGCATGGCAAGTATCCTGAATTTTGCGATTGTGGTATCCGCACTTTTTAATCAACTCTGGCTCTTTCCCAATCTTTTCCTCTCTTACAGAAACCCACTTCTGCACCCTTAAATACTTTCTCAAAAGAGGAGATTATAAATAAGTAAAATAGAATCCACTCAAGAGAACACATATAAGCCCTATAAAACATGCCTCTAGAAGTAACAGCCTCAGAGACTTGGGGAGGCTGAGAGGCCACAGCACACCCAGACGCTGGGTTCTACAGGCAGTTCATGGTACAGCTACTCTGGTGACTCTTGTCTGAAACACCTACCTGGCCACTCTCCTCAAACTTCTAAGGCAAACTAGAAATGCACGTGCTACCACATGGTCTTTAAGAGCTCTGAAAATCAAACAAATGCCAAAAGGTGGACAGGACTGTTAAACAGAACCAGGATCATTCTAGGAACCAGAATGCCCTGGCACCTTACTCTGGACTTATTTCTTCGGCGGTTCTTTGGAAAACATGCTATTTTCAGAGGGAAAGATGGGAAAGGAAGGGAATCATAGAGGGTGGGGAAGTTCAATAATTCAATATTCATTCTGAATATCTAGAAAATCAAGAAGCAAGTGTTCTCTAAACAAAGAGGGCATAGCTGTGTTTTTCAGAATAGGTAATTCTTGAGCCATGTCTTTCTTGTTAGTGGGGGGACCAAGGGAGAAGGGAGGATCCCATCCACTCACCTTCCGCCCCACTAGATCATCCAAGCAGAAAGCCAACACTAGTAAGTGACTTATAAAATACTTCTAAATTAGCTGGGCATGGTAGTGTATGCCTGTAACCCCAGCTACCTGAAAGGCTGAAGCAGGAGGATTCCAAATTGGAGGCCAGTCTGGGCAACTTAGTGAGAGCCTGTCTCAAAATAAAAAATAAAAAGATCTGGGGATATAACTTAATGTTCCAAAACTGGGGTGGGGACCATGACTGTACAGTAAAGCTAAACATACACCTACTAATTGTCCTGGCAATTCAATTCCATTCCTAAACGTACCCAAGAGAAGTAGAATGACTAGAGGAGCATTATTCAGAATAGTCAAAAGCGGAAAACAGTTCAAGTATTCCTCAACAGGTGAATGGGTACAGAGACGGTGGAAGAGTCACTCAATGGAATATTACTCAAGAGTACCAAGCATTTAGACCCACAGAGGTCCAAATGTTTTTGCATCTCTAACATACTATATTCATACATATAGGTATTATATGAAACTGTAGAAGAGCAAAACTAATTATGTTTAAAATAAACAAAAAACAAAAAAAAATAGTGGTTGCCCAAGTGATCAAGGAGGCTAGGAGGAGACAGCCTGGAAAGTGGCTAGGAGGAGTGATGGTGTGTTCTGTATCTTGATGTGTTTGGGATACACATGTGTGTGCACCTGTTGGAATGCACTGATGGGCACACTTAAGGCTGCCTCATGTTCCTCCCTAGCCAATCCTCACTCCACCATCAGTATAGTACTTCTTCACCAAGTTTTAGCTAAAAGGAAAACAAGTTGGCCTTGGGTAACAAGATGCACATTGAAGGATGCAGGGGGAAGATGAGGTCTGAAATTCAGCAAGGAAATGGTAAGGAGAAGCTGGCGTGGTGGGCGGAGATAGACAGCTCAGAGTTTGCCACAGAGCCTGGGCAGGGCTCACTGGAGATCAGGCCCACTTCCCTGACTTTCACAGGTAGAGGCTGCAAATCTTAAAAAACTCCAAGGCTTTGGCTGGGGAACCTCTTACTGACATTGGAATATGGACCACAGAAACACCTGTGAGAACCAAGTACCCAACAAAAGCTACACACAGCACCTAACAAGCCAACATGCTCTTTCCATGAAGAGGTCCAGAACTTCAAGGAGACCCAAGACAGTTCAAGATCGTTTGTGTATATGCAGGCCCATGAAGTATGAGGGCCCTGCACAGGAAAAGGGCCTTGGTGGAAATAAAACCCCAGGACAGTGAGATCTGCAACATGCATGTTCCACAGGGTTTTGAGGCTGGGAAAGAACAGCCTATAAATAAAGGGTTTATGACCCTTCTTCTCCAAGCCTCATCAGGGGCAGAGCAGCCTTTGGTCCCAACCAGCTCCCAAAGAGCAAAACAATTACCACAGGTCCATTTGAAAGCACGCTGGTAAATGCCACATGACTTTAACACGGCTGCTGTTAAATGCTGTGTCCTCTCTAAGTGGGACTTCTCAATCTGAAGTTGTGTTCCCAGCGCAAGTTACACGCAGACTGTACTTACAAGCTTCTCTTATTACCCAAGAGGCTTTTAAAGTATTAAGTACAGAAAATACATGTAACTTCCCAGTTAAAATACAGTGTATGGACACTCAAAAAGGTCAACACACTATGCACTCCATTTTCATTACTGACGCTTCACTGAGATGGCAGGATGCTACGATAAAAGTACATTTAGAGATTCACTGTGCTATAAGATAAAAGGAACAAACAATTATAACTCTTGATAGAATCCTAAATTTTTATTACTGCAGTTTTGTTTCTCATTTTTTTGAGACAAGGTCTTACACTATGGAACCTGGAACATGCGATCCTCCTGCTTTAGCCTCCCAAATGCTGAGACTATATAGGCATACATATATTACAATGTCCAGCTGTTATGGTTTGTGTCTAGATGTCCTGCCAAAGCCTCGTGTGGTAAGAGGTAGCTGGATCTTAAGTGTGTGATTACTAAATTAGTCCACTGATTGGTTTGGCATGTTCTGCTGGGAGCAAGGATGTGACGTTAGGATCAAGGGTATTAGGATTAAGGGTGGGAGTACTACCCACCCCAAAATCAGGTAGCCTGGATAAGATATAAAATACAGGAAAAAGTTGGTTAGCCCCCTTGCTTGCATTTCTTGCTTATCTGGGTGCCTTCTGCCTGTCTGCCATGCCGCCCTGCCTCGCATCCAGCTGACTGTGGACTGAAAGTTCTACAAACTGTGAGCTAAATAAACCTTTCTTCCTCTAACTTTGGGTATCGGGTACTTTGTCTCAGCAACGAGAGAAAAGTAACTAAGACACCACCCTAAATGTCTTTTTATCAGGACACATCCTTGATGTCATCAAGCACAGACCCTCATTTCACAGGATGGACAGTGAAACCTGGAGAGGAAGTAGCTTGCTGTCCAAACTGGAGGAAATTCTTAGGCACTGTCCCTCTAGCCCGCTTTATTTTTTCACAATGTGTGTTAGCGCCAGTCCTCCAAAAACAGAGGCCAAGACATTCTCATGTTGGATTTGGAATGCAGCATCTGGGGCCACCACTTATACCCTGGAAGTAGACCACCAAGGAGGAACAACTTCATGGGCTGCCACACTATGCCGTGTCACAGCCTACAATGTTACACCCGAAGGTTACTTCTCCACATCTCCAAAGCTAGATTAGTAGATTTGCAGAGCCACCTGGCTGAACCTGAAGTGTTTAAGTAGGTGACACATGGCAGGTGCAAGGACCTCCTTATCTCCCAAACAAGGGATAGAAGGGAGTAACGGAACTATGTGATTCAGAGAAGAAATGGACATGCAGGGACTGAGCAGTGAAAGCCACAAGGTTGAGGCTGGTAAAGAGATGGAGGTAAAGAAGATGGAGAAGCAGGAGATGAGACAGGGAGGGGCAGGGGCTGAGTGGGATCAATTACTAATAAATAAGCCAACTACCCAACTCACTGAATTAGTTACATTAATGCTATCTTCTTTAGAAACCTAAAAGATACATCAGTTCAACACAATAGAACTTTATTCCTATATCACAAAAAGGATAGAATCAGAGGACAGATAATAGAAAATAGGGAGATAAACCATTTGCAATTGGGAAGGGGACCAGGAGGTGGAGGGAGGAGAAACAGAGGGGAAAGAGACATAAAGAGAATTAAGATGTGCTATAAACATGTATCAACTCCTCCCGATGAATGTAATCATTACGTACTGCAAACATGTACTAATAAATATTTTACAAAATATATCATGCTAATGTTCTTCATGGGCACACAAGTCTGTTCCACAGTGATTCAGGGACCCAGGATCCTCCTCCAGCCCCAGGCATTCTCTGCTGGATATTCCATATCCAGTTGACAGTTGAAAGAAGAAAAACTGGATAAGGCACACTCATTTCTTAACTGCTTCTGCCAGGAAGTGACACATTCCCGCCCACGTTCCACTGGCAGGAACTATGGTGGGGCCTTGGGTGGATGCCTGGTGGTGGCTGTGCAGCCGCTCCAGCAGAAAGTCCCAGGAGTGGAAGGGAAGCACAGATCTTCAGTTCACATCTGGTTGTCTCCTCCCTACTTTCTGACTTGGTTTCAGGACAGGCTTATTTCGGAAGCAAATGCGTACTCCAGATCTCTCTGAGCACGAGAACCCCTGGGTTATCTGACTGCTTGTGCCAAATCAAAAAAGAGATGTCAAACACTCTCCAACTATTAAAATACTTTTGTCTCCACACAGTCTTCAAATTAAACACAAGTCTGGCCACAGATGGATTTTCACAGACCAATTAAAACACTGAATATAGCAAGGTGCAATGGTGCACACCTGCAGTCCCAGCACTTGGGAGGCTAAGGTTTTTAAGACCAGCCTGGGCAATGTAGCAAGACCCTGTCTTCGAAAAAAACAAACAAACAAATCAAACCAAAACAAACAAACAAAAAAAGCAACTGTCCTTTTGTTGAAAAATGCCAAAGGCTAAAACCTTAAAGTTTGCACAGTGCTTTCATGTCTATCAGGTGCTAAGATAGTATCGCATCTTAGATCAGCATTATTTTATAAACCACTAAGGAAAACAAAAGACAAAACATTGTCAAACTATGATATGTAATCAATTTAAGGACACAACTTGATTCCAAAGATGTTAAAATGTTGGAAACCAATGAAATATAATGCTTTCATTGAAGTCTTCCAGTAACTTTGCAAGAAAAACAGGAATCACCATCTTACAATAATAAGGATGAGTGGGCGGCTCCCAAAAGATGGGTGACTTGCCAGCAGTCCCACAGCTGGCAGAGCTGGGGGTGGAGGGTTCCCAAGGAGCCCAACTCAGCAGCTGATACAGGGTCAGCTCCCCGCAGCTGTCTCCCAGCACATCAACACCAAGCTCCAACATCCTCATACCCATACAAATTCTGATTCAAATGGCAAATCACACACCTCAATATATGATATTCTTATAAACTCATTTGAATTAAAAAAACCCTAAAATATGAGTTTTCATCTGCATAACACTTTACCAACAAATTCCACAACATTAAAGTGAGAACAGATGATGTATGAAAATATCAAAAACAAGAATCCGATTTGGTAAACAGTGAGCGCTATTTTCACATCATCCTAATGAATTTAGTTTCAATAAACACAAATCAAGCAAACACTCTAAAAATTTTAATGGTACGGTACAAAATGAAGCTTCGAATGACAGCGCCAGAAAATGAACTCTTTGCCAAGTAACAGATACCTCAAGAAGAGAAAAATAACTACGGTGATTCAGTTCACAGGGCCTGTTCATGGCACATGCATGCGAACTTGGCTCTGGCCTGGCTTGCCATGACTGTGGCTGAAAACAGCAGGAAGAGCTCTAGATCCCTTGATCCTGCTCACACTGCCATGCTGGTACTGTGTCTGGTGTGTGGAGATAAACACTAATGGCAGATGCAGCAGCACACAAAGGCGACACACAGATTTCTGGTTAAACTCCGATCCAGGGCATCCATCTCACTATAGCCATTAGCATCAAGCACAGAATGCTGGGAAGTATCAGAATGCTTAGACAATATCTGTGAGTGGTAGAACCAAGCCTACGGTTTCCCCAGATTTCTCCAGAGCTCTCACTTTGCTCATCCACTCTTCAATCAACCTCAGGCCCACCACCACTCTCAAAGTGGTAACCAGGTTCAAATCTCAGCCAAGGCTTAAGAAAGCAGGAGGCAAGTGTGCAATGCTGCATATGTAAAACACAGGGCAGGGAAACACATTCACACCCCAGCCAGGTGCCCAGCAGCTTGAAGACTGAGAGCAAGGCCACCTCCGCAGAGGAGTGTCTGTGCAATCATTTAATGTGAACCATTCCTTTTTTCCCTCTGAAAACAGAGACTTTTTGTTCAGAGGCTGTAATTAGAACACATACATGTGAACATGTCTGTAAACTATAAATCACTACAAAATTCTGGACAGATCTTTTGAAATCATTTTTTTGGGGGGGCTGGTAAATAACAAACCAATAGAACAATTCCATCAGTTGTTTTTAGAAAGACTTCCAAAGCCTAATGACTTCCCTAAAACAGGTATATGATACCACCTCTCCTCCACACTGTGAGCCTTGGCACAGGAAGCCTTATTCCTTTTGAGCCCAATGTGTGGGAATCAGCACCTGAGCAACTAGGCTCTGAGTATCTGGCCAGCACCTGCTGGCCATGGCTCCAACACTAGGGCAGGTTTTCTTGTGTGAGTGATTAAGTTTGATTGCAAAAAGGAAGGCACACGAATTGCACTTAAGACTCCACAGGCAAAATATTTAACGAGAAACAAAAAATCTGCACTAAGATCTGAAAAGCACATGATCAGAAGGAACAAATGCCAGCACTCCAAAGCCATGTTGTGGAGCACAGACTATTTCCCACATGCTGCGCTGAGGATGTAAACATTAAGAGGCCCAGTGAAAAGATTAAAGCACCTGAATGCTTTAAAAAGTCATTAGCAACAGCCACTCTGTCTTAGTTACTTTTCTCTCATTGCTAAGACAAAGTAGCCGACACCCAAAGTTAGGGGAAGAAAGGTTTATTTAGCTCACAGTTTGCAGAAGTTTCAGCCTATAATCAGCTGGGTCCAAGGCAGGGTGGCATGGTAGACAGGCAGAAGGCAGCAAGCTTAAGCAAGGGGGTAAGCAAGGGGCCTAAACAGCTTCTTCCTGTGCCTTATATCTTATCCAGACTGCTAGGATTAGGGCGGTGTCAAACCAATCAGTGGATTGATTTAGTAATCACATGCCCTTAATCCCAGCATCACACTCTAGATCCAGTCACCTCTTAGCACATGAGGCTTTGGAGGGACATCCAGACACAAACCATAACACGCTCCACTAGTACAGTAATTCTGTTTGCACTCCTAATTCACAGGTGGGAAGAAGACTGAGGCTCAGACAGCCTTACACCAGAGTTCCTAGCAATAAAGCAGATACAAACTTAGACCAGCTGAAGTGCACCCAGGAAAAGCCCACTGGTGACCTGGTCAGCACACTGCTTCACCCTCCCAACCTTTACCGGGCAGGAATTCCAACCCAGGGGCTCCAGCATGTGAGGTCCTGTCCTGGATGCCTTGAGACACCATGGAAGCTGAACTTTTCTTATAAAAATGCACATGAATCTCCCTATCTCATCCCCCCTGACTCGGACATTTCTGGGGCTCATCACCCTCTACCCAGAAATGAAACCCAGGAGGTACTACTGGAGTCCAGCCCTCATGCTGTTTCCTAGGCAACAGATGCTCTCTCCCCTCTCCTTCCAGCTGAGAAAGATCGCACTGATCCTAGATTTTCTCCTTTAGGGACGGGGACAACAACTTTCCTTTACTCATGGGCAAGGGATATGCTGTGGGTAGGCCCCCAGTGGCTACTCTCCACTCTCAATCCCACAGCTACCTCGTCCTGCAGAGCTATTTACACTTTTTTTTTTTTTTTGGCAGAAATGACAGTCCTGAAAAGTGACCCTCACCTGTTGATGGGAAGCCAGTGTATGGCCCTACATGTCCTTGTGTTGCCGTCCATCCCGGCCCTGCAGGAGAGGTGTACCTCTCAGTAACGTAGTATTGCAAGGGTTGGCCAGCCCATGCCCTGTCTCTGCTTCCATGCTGGGGGTAAGGAAGTTAGGGCTTCTCAAATTGTCTGGGCCTGTTCCTTCCACTCCAGACAGAAATACAGTGACCTCAGCTGAGGATGCTGGCTAGCCAGGGACTCCCTTGCCTAACTGTCCATTAGAATCACCTGAAACTTTTTTTTTTTTTTTGAAACTGTTGAACAGAAGACAAATCTCCTCCTAGACCACAGACTAGACCTGTGAGGGTGGAGCTGCTTTAGTTCTTTTTCAAAGGCCCCTACGTTACCTTCAGGTCCAAGCAGGGCTGAAGGTGACATGGCAGAGGGACACAGGTGGCCACTGGGGCAAGCCTGGGCAGGAAGACAAGTGGAAGGGGGCCCAGGCTGACCCCTCATCCTTGCAGCCCATGGCTCACGGCCTGCCTCCTTCAAGAGGGCACTCTTGACCTCAAGGTGTGTGGATGGGACCCCCCCCCCCCAGCATCCTCCTGCCTCTCCTACTGCTTGGCTTACCCTCTTTATTCATTTGCCCACTGCCCTCTCTGGTCAAGTGGTCAGCTATTTTCGAACAGACCCTCCACTCTCCTACCAGGTTGGTGATGATTCATCAGCCCTCAGTTGAGGAAAGGTCTACCTCTGTAGTATGCCCAACACAGAGGAACAAGTCATTGTGGGAGAAGTGAGCAAGAGAAGAAATGTAGTCCACAGAGCCTATTCTTGCAGGAATCCTGCCCCTAGCACCTCTAAATCTCCTGACTTAGGTCTGGTCTGTTCCTAAAACAAATTCCTGAAGAAATGTAATGCACTTAATCTTCACTGTGCACCTACTAGATGCCAGGGCCTGATGAACTTGAACCCCACAGTCTGTTACAAGACACAATGCACTATTAATCTCATAGCTTCCAGAGTCCAGGGACAGACATGTAGGGGCAAAGACATAAGACACATCCTCCCTAAACAGTAACCAGATATTTCCCTCATGGCTCTGCCCATGGCCTTGAAAGGGCCAGGAAAAAGATTTCACATGGGCTTTGAGCAGGCAAAAGGGGAGGGGCTGCAGTTAGGAGATGGATCCGCCAAGCTTTTCCCTGGCCCAAATCTTTAGCACTGGCATCACTGCCAGGAAAGGAGATGCTTATTTATTAAAAGGTCTTGTGTTTCTGCTTATTTTACTTAAAAATCTAAATTTCCCATTTGGATCTTCACACATAGACAGTGACCAAATCCAGAGGCTCAGAGCTCCTCAGCCCTAAGGGCCCTTTGGGACACTGGTGCTAAAAGGGCTGGTCCTCAAGAGTCTCAGAACCTCTGTCTCTGCCATGTTGTCCTCTCCACCCTGTTGGGATGCAGCAGGTTCTCTTCAAGGATGGTGAGCAGGGTATACAACATCAAGGGTCACAGAACACCAAGATAAAGCCTTTTAAATGCACGGCGCGCTTGAGCCAAAAACAAAACAAAAAGGCTTTCCAAGATGCTTTCCAAATTCCTGAAACACGCTCGGTGGAAAAATGTAGCCCATTTCCTCTTATTTTTAATCTTATATTGGCTGTGTTTATAATAAAATAGAATAACCTATTTATTTGCTTACCTTACTTGGAAAGACAATAAATTGGAAAGGCTTCATAAATCTCACAGGGAATTCCTTTAAACAAGGACTGTCAGCAAAAATCTGTAAATAACCTCCTGCCAGCCCTGAGCAATCACCTCCACCACACATTCTTGTTCCTTCCTGCGTTTGTACTAATCTTCTAGCAAACAAATCAAATCAAGCACCAAAATGTTTTTATTCTTATGGAGGTAAAGCTCAGAAAACATCCGGAGTCCACAGAGGCTGCCAACTCACGCAGCCTGGAACTCAATGCAAGAAGATCCAGAGAATCACACCAGAGACACCTCTGCATCCTCAATACCAGCCGTGCCATTCTTGCCCATTTAAAAAACCCTGAGTTGCTGACTGGCTTTAAAAATAGTGCCAGGATTATTCCTAGTAACCAACACAGCATTAATTCTCTCTGAAGCAAACCATCTGCAAAGCCCTGGGCAAACACCTTAGGAAACAAATACAGGTCAGGCTGGGGACAGGTCCTCAGGCCTCCTGCCACCTGGGCCAGGCTAGTGACAATAAATAATAAAGCCTCCATTTATCCCACACCCAGAGAAGCCCAGTGTCACCAGCACCTCCAGATCCAGGTAGTTCTGGTCAAGTACAATCATTCCCCAAGCTCAAGACTATCCCAAGTAAACCTAGACTTTGTGGTGCAGGCCCTGTCCTTACCACTGACAAGACTTGCAATGTGGCCTTTTGATGGGGCTGATGAGAATGCCCTTTGACAGGTCAGATGGGCAGTCTCACACTGAGGTTTCAAGGACCGTGTTAAAGATAAGGTTAAATAAGAGGCAGACAGAGGCTTGTGGATAATCAAAACAGCACTGCAGTAATCAATTTACATATCAGGAAAAGATAATTACCATAACCAAAGGGAAGATTTCTTCGAGCCAAAACGTTTAAAAAAAAAAAAAAGTCAGCCCAACAAACCACTATCCAAATGTAAAACCAGAATGTGTTATTTTCTGCCAAGACCAGCCTCCTAAACTACACCTGTCACTTCCATAACTTTACCCCGTCACCTTGATTCTTGGGTGCAAAATGCATGGCTTAGGAAATCCAGACATACCTGTTCACATACACCTCTTTGCTCAGGTGGTTAGTCATACAAGGGACTAACCTTGTATTGATTGATTTTAATCCCTCTACAGTTCCCATACACAACCAAAGAGCCACCGAATGAGTCAGTCACCCAAGAGCTGTGCTGCTGGGCAGATTACTGAGCTCCCCTCTCTGCCTACTGTGATGTGTAGCCTCCAGTCTGAGAGGCAGGCACATTAACTCTCACAGCCTGGGCAGCTCTAAAATGAAAGTCCAAAATCCAGAACTTTTGAGTGCTGACATGATAGCACAAGTAGAAAATTCCACACCAGTGGGGCGTGGTGGCACACACCTGTAATCCCAGCACTTGAAGGCTGAGGCAGGAGGATCACTGAGAGTTCCAGGCCAGTCTGGCCCAGTGAGCTCAAAACCAGCCTTAACTACAAAAAGAGACTGTCTCAAAAATAAAAATTAAAAAGAGAAAACTCCACACCATAAAACACTGTTTCATGGACAATGTTATTATTACTTGTGATACTGAAGATCCAACTTGGCCTCATTCATGCATGTTAAGCAAGAGCTCTACCACTGAGCCATACCTCCAGCCCTCTCATACACAGTATTATCAAAAATATTGTATAAAGTTACCTTCAGGCTATGTGTACAGGTGTACATAAAACATAATGAACTTCGTGTTTAGATTTGGGTCTCATCAAGATACCTCATTATGCATATGCAAATACACTAAAGCCTAAAAAAATCCAAAATTAAAAAAACTTCTTAAATTTCCTTATTATTTCAGACAAGGAATTCTGGACCTGTACTAGTATGGAAACACCAAATACCACCCCCCCTTAGTCCTCAATAAGTAGTAGCTATTACTACTGCTCCTTAAGGTATCTATTATTCTAGGAGAAAGATGGAGGCCCTTCTGAAAACGCTCCTTTCAAACAGCCAGTCAGTCATTTGCGTACCATAATAATATTGTCTCAGTCTCTCCCCCTACCACAGACACCCTGAGCACAAACCAACAAGGCACTCACCTTACAGGCACAGGCACAGCTGAATGGCTGTCAACTCCTTTCTATCTAAGAAGTCAGCTACAATTTAGGACCCACCCAAGGAAGCCTCCCCCACCCAATGTTGGAGATCAGAATGGGGCCCAAGGAGGAAACTGTGCAGGTCACCATCAGGCCTGTGGCTGCCTGGCCCCATGGCCCTACTTCACTCACAGCTGGGTGCCCCATAGCACAGGGCCACAGACCACATATAAAGGTCCACGTTCGTTCTCATTACTAGGGACTGCTGTACTTAACATGCTTCCTCAGGCCCTTCAGGACAGTAAAGCACTTTTCTCCCTAATTTTTTTTTTAATCAGCTTTGAAGTATAACTGACATTAAGAGACTGCACATAGTTAATGTACACCTTTTGACAGGTTTGGACATATGCCTGCACCCACAAAACCACCACTACAGTGAAGGCCATAAACATCTCCCCCAGAAGTCCAGCATTCAATTTTCCTGTAATAAACTCCAGCATCTGGGCAACTTTTTTTGGCTGACCAAAGATTAAGAAGGGAGTTGCTGCCCTGGTAAAGTGGGCAGTGGTGATGGTCCTCTGATACAAAAACTAGGAAGTAGATTGGTGGCTATACACCTTGCAACTTCTGCTTGGGGTCTACCACAACTTCCATCATCTACCCTTGCCCCACAGTCCTGTACCCTTCAGGACATGCTGCAGTGCCCACCTTTCAGCTACCTGCCCCAGGCTCCAGTCTGCTTACACCTGGACCCATCCTCCTCTCAATCTTGAAAGCATGTATCCAAGTCCCTGCTACCCTCAGATCTACCCTCAGATGAACTCCCACAAGGATGCAAAGACATTAATTTCAGGTCAGGAGTCAAGGTCAGACATCAAAGGGTTTTCTCAGGCAGCAAGTGCGTGCACACAGGATACAGCATGATCCCCAAGTTGGCCGGCCAATGTGATTAATGCTCTCACCTGCCCTAAGCACCATCTGCATAATGGGGGTGGGGGTGGGGGACAAATCATGAGCCCTGAAAGGACATTTCTGGCAAGCCAAAAAGTTAATAAATGCAGCAATCCCCAGTTAACAATTAAAAAAAAAAAACCTAATAAGGCATTACACAAAGCTCCTCCCCCACGCAACTGAACAGAAATGAGAGAATACTAAAAAACCACAAAGAGAGCAAGTCAGCTGCAGCTCACATCTCAGAGTGCAACAGGTCAGCTGGCCAAGTGCTGCCTCTGTACCAGGCTCCTACAGGCACCTGGGCTAGAAGCACAGACACCTCATTAAACACTTTCTACCTTGAGAGGGGAACAAGGCTTCCCATCTAATGCAGAAAAAGTGGCAGGGGGGTAGGAGTGGGATGCAGGACTGGCCTAAGGTAAGGGAGCTTACCCATGGTGCTCCACCACTAACACCAGCTTGGGGCAGCTGACCTTCCTCACCAGGAAGTTTCTCTAGTTCCTCCGGGCTTTCCACAAACCACCCTCCCTGACCACTGGAAGGTGGCTGGCCTGGTTGGCCTCTACCTTTAGAAAACAAATGGGAACCCAGGCTGCCTAGGAGTACAGGGAACATAGACAGCCAGAAGGCAAAATAGCCCCAGACACCACACCTGGCTCTCTCCAAAGCCACCTCCTCCAAGGAGCAAGAAGGAAGCCTCTAGTGACCTGGTGGTCACTTGCGGTCAGTCTGAACCTGCAGCCAAAGGCTGTGGCAGATGGATAAGGCACCTGTCCCCAGGCCCTTCCAAGAGGGGCTGGTGGGACACTATGTGGAGAGGCCGTGAGCAGCTGTTGTATGCATGTTCCCAGGAGCCCAGGGACAATGGCCTTAGATGCACCAAGGCCTGCAACTGTGGGATTAGAATTGCCCACCCTCAAGGGGCGGGGCGGGGGAGTGTCAGATAAGGCTCAGAGTACAGCAACTTTTGATCTAACCTGTACAGCATGAGCCAAGGTCTTTAAATCTCAGGCAACCCTGGGATGGCGCTGGCAGGAGGTCTACCCTGCTGTGACCAAAACAGCCTTGTGAGGGCAACTACAATCCTTAGACATGAAAAATATCCCAGAAATTCCTGGCCTTATACACAAACATCCACCAACTTCCAAGAACTTCCTAGGGTGGCTTTTCTACTATCAAAAAGAAATTATTTCAGCTGGCTGTGGTGGCACACCTCTGTATTCCTAGCTACTCAGGAGGCTGAGAGGCAGGAGAATCATGAGTTTGAGGCCAGCCTGAGCAACTTAGAGACCCTGTCTCAAAAAAATAAAAAGGGCTGAGGATGTAGCTCAGTGCAAAGGCCCTAGGTTTTAATTCCCAGTACTGAAAAGAAAAAAGAAAGGGGAAAAAAAAAGAGAGGGAGAGAGAGAAGAAAAGAAGAAAGTGATGATTTTACTGTATTAGCAGCTGGGGTGGAGAACCAGAATTGTCTTTGGTTGATAGGACTGTTCTGCAACCAAGTGGTAGTCACCTCTCTTTTTCAAAAATTTGCATAATTGCACACTAAAGGGTAAGTTTTACTGTACCTAAAATAAATAAAAATTTAAAAATTGGTACACCTCAAAAAACCAAATATTAAAAATAAACAGCTTTCCCTGTGTAGTAAACTGTGAAGTCCCTCAGCAGCCACAGTGGCCTGGTTCCAGCTGGCATGCGGGCAGGCCCTGCACCCACCTACCCCCCACCAGACTTCCTGGCAATCTCGGCATCCAGAAGAGAGCCCAACATCAGTAGCAAGGATTCTGATAAACACATTTGTAGGCTTCCCTGAAATGCAGTTACACTTCAAACAATTTTGTCAGGGAAAATCATTTAGTTACCTCCGGTAATTTAGTGGCCAGGAAATGAGAAATGAATTCCCCTTGGGTACCTTTCCTTAATTGGTCTTACTCCGGGGTTAAATCTATCACATTTAGCCCCATCACACCTTCTCTGCCTAACTTCAAACCCAGTGGCACCTCTCTTATCAAGCAAGGAAGGAACAGACAGACTCCCCCTGACCTTTCCAAGTCAGGGCAGAAAAGCCCTGGCAGGGGAGGGGCTACGCTTGTGGGTGGCTGCCATCATCACCCTCCTACAACCTTGGCCACTTAGAATCCTTCTGGGGAAGTCTGGGACAAGCCTGTACAGGGTGAGCCCAAGCCATCAACAGGCCCTCGGAACTCCCCAGAGGCCAACTTTGCCAAACTTTGTCCAGTGGCTCAGAGACGCTAGGGGATGCCTTGATGCAGAGAACCTTTTAAAGGCCGACATGAATCAGTAAACAGAGGCCCAGGAAGTAGTCAGTCACCAAACGGCAGAGCCAGGACAAGGCCCTGACGGTTTCTTCTGTCAGAGAAGTTTGCTGCCACCCTACGCCTCCTGTAGGTGTCCTTTGCACCAGAGAGCAAAAATGACAACAAAATAGGCTGAAAGCTATTCTGGATCATGCCCAGGTGCTACAGAGCAATCTTGGACTTCATCAAGATGAGCTGAGACTACACAACAAATTAACTCATACCCCCAAGTCCTGCAAAGACTTGCACCTCAAACCTCTCTGGATCTCAGGATCCTTACCACAGGATGCAAAACAGCTCAAAAGGCCTAGGACAATTCCTGACACAGGTTGTTTTGCTCTCAGAAGACAGTACAGGTGGTATCCAATAAGGTTACCAAGGTACTGACCGAAGTCCCGAAAGTTTTACAGGTCCTGTCAGCTTGGACAGTCCAGAATTTTGTGCCTTAGCTGGGTGTGGTGGTGCATGTACGTAATTCCAGCACTCAGGAGGCTGAGGGAAGAAGGGGATTGCTGAGGGTTTGAGGCCAGTCTGGGTTACACAGTGAGTTCAAAGCCAACTTGAACTACATAGCGGAACTCTATCATAAAAAAATAAAATAAAATAAAATAAAATTCTGTGCCTGGTTGAGGTGATTCAATCATGACTCCAGAGGTAAGACATTTTCACGGCAAGGCTGCCTTCTTAGGACTCCCCTGTTTACCATCCTATAACCTCCCTAATCCCAAAGGGCAGTGGCTGCCCGCCCTTGAGATTCCAGATGCTCCAAAACTGTGCTTCCAGTTCAGAGGCACAGGCCCAGCTGTTTTCAAGAGGACACCATACACACAAACAGTCCCCAACCACCATCTCGCAAGCAAGCTGCATGACATCACACTCACAGATACTCCATTCTCCCCTCACCTACCCTAGCTGCACTGCCTCAGTCTCCCAGGCCACTGCTGTAGCTCTGAAGTACCACTTCTGGGGACAGTAACTTCTCAGTAGCCTACCATGGCTCTTACAAACTGCTTTTACAACCTGTCGGAAATTACAGCCACCCCACATCCCTCTGCCCTCTCAGTACCTCTCCAGACCCACCTGCCTGCTACCTACCCCACACCTCATTCTCTTTAGCCCAGAAAAAGATAAATAAAACCCATATCTGTTTACAAAATGTATTTAACCCTCACCAATACACTGCCAATACACAGACAATGCCAGGCAGGTGAGATGATTTGCCCAAGGCCCCCAGCTAGTCGAGAGGTGCCTGTCTGGAGCACTGCTCGGAAGGACAGCCCCAGGAACTTCCCTCTATTTCTCCAGCAGATCCCTTCCTGACCGGCCTCTGATGCTCCCAGCCTGACAGGGCACATTCACTATTGTTCTGCTAAACATCAGAGGAAACACTTTGCTCTACCTTGTACCAGGACACCTCCCCCGACCTCCAGCACATAGTAGGAGCTCTATGCTGTTGGAAGCAGAACTTTCTTATAAGCCATTTTCAGAAGCAGCAAGCTCATCTCAATGTCACTGCACAAATCTCCAGCAAATTGATCCAAATTTTGTTATATTATGTAACATCTAGAAACCCTATGCCTAAAATATTGTATATCTATTTCTGTTTGATTTACTAAATTATAAACCTTTTCTAAGTCTTTTAAAGGTAGTTTTCCCAGTAATGCATAACTGCTTAATTGGGAAGTGTACGAAACATAATTACACTGCCTAACACTACAATATTGCTTATGGGAATATCTCCGTTCATGCATTTTGCTTTATTTTGTACTTAATCTCTATTAAGATGTCTATATGAAAATAGATAGGTATGCTACTCTTCATAAACACCATAAATCATAAAGTCACTACTTTGTTAGCCCAAGTCCAGAAGCAGCCCCCAAAGCAGCTGTTGGCCTCCAAGGCCACCATTCTCATGCTCAAAGAGCTAAGCCTTGGGATACCAGTACTCATCAGTTACCCAGGCAGCAACCCTTCACGCCATGTCTGCCAATAGCTCACAGTCAAGGTTTCTGCTTGGTACCAACGTTCCCCGAAAGCAGTTACCTAAACCAACAGTGAATCCTTTCTCTTCCTGTCCAAGACCCCAGTTACCAATTTTGTATTAAGTGACAACCGACAGCCGTCAATTATTCTTACATGAAGACACCTCAAGTTTAGCCTTCTAACTCAGAGGAGATCCCACTAACGGCTCCAGATTGGATGGATTTGCCCTGTCCTCCTCCCAGCCTTCTGGCCTTCAAGTGTACACACATCTACCCACCCCCAGAACTGGGTTATCTGAATACTCAGCCATTCTTTACACAACCTGGCATGGGTGGAGGAGAACTAGTCCAGATCTTGCTCCATTATTTATGAACCACAAGCACATCCATGTGGCTTTGGCAATTGTTCAACAGGAAATAACCACTGTGCCTTACTGTCTCACATCAGGGCTGTTACTAAAAATAAAATAAAGCAATATATGACAAGGCACTTCTGAAAACTGAAAAAAAGGTAACTGGCCTCACTGAAGTCTACTAAATAATAAATTCACCAATCAAGACAACAATTGCCAGGTATAGTGGCACACACCCGTAATCCCAGTGCTTCGGAGACAGAGGCAGGAGAATCCCAAATGTGAAGCCAGTCTGGGATATATAATTAGTTCACAGTTGGCCTTGACACCCTGCCTTTAAAGAACAAAAAAAGGATCTGCCACAAAATGTGTTCACCATTGTGTCTCCAAAACATGTTGTCCCAAAATCTCTGTTTCGGTGTTCATTATCAAGATGAATAATACCATCGAGGAAACAATGCTACCTATCAGCACAGGTGAAGCCTTGAACGATCCCCTGAAGGTTGATTTCATTTGTCTGAGGTTTGCTGCCTGAGATGGTGGCAGTGCCTCCTGGGGATCCATGTTAATGCTCCCGACAATGTAAAAACCATCAACCGTGTATCCATCTTTGAGTTGTGAATATAGATTTTCAGAGGACACTCAACAAGTTGGTTCATGGGTATTTTACTAAAATATAATTTCTTTCCTAACCTGTATGCTGCGACTCTCAGCTGTACCTCATCAATAAACACTGGTGACTGGTCAGGAGACATAGTTAAAAGCCAAGTACATCCACAGTGGAACCAGCTCTGACTGAGTGTAGCTTACCCAGAGGAAATTTCCCCTCAAGTCCCTAGGAATATCTGGTGATGTTCCAAGAGGCAGAGGATCCCTCTTAAACCAAAGAAGGACAAGAAGCAGAGCAGAAGTACCTATTTCAATTTTCAAGTCTATTCATTCAATTTGGGGGTTTGAGTTATATAAACTCTTCTTTCAACTACTCTTCATGCCAAATGTTCAATAACTAGACTCAAGTGTGTGGGTGTGTGTTGGGGGAGTGGTTTGTTTTTAAAGAAAGACAGTCTGTGTGCTGTTGGCAGGTTCTGGGCTGGCTGCACTAAGAACCACCTGGAGGAGTTTGCTAAAAATACAGATGTTAGGGGTTCTCCAACAGGATGTTGGGAGGGGCCCAGGAGACAGACTCCTGGCTGGGTTACCCTGGGGATCCCCCTGCTACAGTGGCTAGCTTCTCTCAATTCCCCCAGGCACCAGGCCCTCCCTGGGGACTGCATGAGTCACTCACGTGAAAACCACCAAGCCCACAGTCAGCTTGTTGCCACCAAATGCATGGAGGGCAGGGCAGAGGGCTGGCTGAGGGGTGCTGACACACTTATGCTCACCTCTCCCTACTCCAGGGAGGCTTCTAATTCCAGCCTTTCGGCCAAGAATTCTACTTCATGCCAGCCAGTGGTTCTAGAGAGATGTGGATGGAACACAGAACAGGAACATCATGTTCTGTTGAAACAGGGCAGAGGTGAGATGTGAATATATAGCTCAATTTCATCAACCTCATCCTAACCATGGGGATTGCCATATTCTACTACTAGTACCACCACCAATAGCAGCAACAATGCTGACAATGACAAGTGAGCATTTCCCACATGCATCAGTGTCTTGCCTACTGTATACTTCCCCACAGTCTGCAATGGTGGAAATACTACGTTCTGGCCCAACCCATGGCCTGCTGGGGATACCCTTGCATTCCACCAACTGCTGTTTCCCAAGGGCATTTTCAAGGATCATCTTGCTTTCCAAGTTAAGACAATGAATGGTGCTGGGGACTTAGTTCAGTGGTTAGAGTGCCTGCCTTTCTTAGAAAGCACAGGATGAGAAAGCAGCTCCATCTAAAATTTGAATCAGAAGCCATTCCAAGAGGCGCCTTCATACCCATGCTGTGTCTGGCCTAGAGGGGATGTTTAGTCCACTTCTGTGAGTGAATGGACATCCTGGGAGAACATGATTAATTACCCCCCATTTCTAGGACTGAGGTCAGGAACCTACTCACACACCCCTAGCAAATCTGTCATCCAGCAGGACCTGCTCCAGTTACCAAAGCTGCTACTAACCACACAAACACCCACCATGTGCCAGGCAGAAAGCCCAAACAAGATTCTATGAAGCAATCAACTGTCCTGACCACCGAGGAGGCAAACCTTACTTCTTGGGGAGCTGGAAGGTTGAAGGGAGCTATGGAGACAAACACAGGGAGGAAAGGGCAGATACTGTCCATTTCTCTTAACAAAAGTGCCCATGGGAACGTGGCCAGGCTTCCCGCCTGCATCTGGCTTACCTGCTTCATGCAGTGGGTGCTGGGCGGCCACTCTGAGCAGGCTGCACCTGTCAAGGGCAGCTGAGGCAGACAAACTGGCCCCCGGCTGCCTGTTCACCAAGCAACACAGCCCATCTTGTCTTCCTTCTCTGGGAAGGGAAAGTAGGTCTCAAATAGAATGTAAATATTTTACTGGGCATTTCTTGGAGTAAGCTAATACATAGTGTAGTAAGATTCCACGGACTAAAAACCTCTTGAAGAATTTGAGCTCTTCTCTTTGGCCCCAGCAATCAGTGAGAAGATAGCTGTTCCCTAATGAAGTCATCTCTGCTACCTATGCTTCTTCCCTACTCCAGGTACACTGCATATTCCAGGTTTTTGTTGTTGTTGTTGTTTTGAGTATGGGAGACTGAATGCAGGGTGTTTCGTATGCTAGGCTCTATCATTGGGCTCCATCCTCAGCCCTTTTCTATTTAATTATTGTGTATTTATTTATGGTTTTTGAGACAGGGTCTCACATAGTTCAGGCTGGCCTCAAACTTGCTATGTAGCCCACAATGGCCTCAAACTCAAGAGCCTCCTGCCTCAGCCTCCTGAGTACCAGGATCTATTTTATTTTTGAGACAGGATCTTTCTAAATTATACAGGCTAGCCTCATACTTGCCTCGGCCTCTTGAGCTCCTGGGATTACAGGTGTGTGTCACGCATATCTCCAGATATTTTTTTAAATCAGGTTTCCAAATCTTCTCCTCCAAACACTTTCTTTTTTTTGGTGTGTGTGCCAGGGATCAAACTCAGAGCCTTGGGTTTGCTAGGCCCAAGTACTAACCACTGAGCTTAATCTCCAGCCCAAACACTTCTTTCTGAACCTCCCTTTAAAACAACACTTCACTTGGTTCCATATGGTCCCCTCATCCTTTACATGAAAAGCATATAAACTCCCTGCATGGTGGGTCTAGTCCTGCAGGAGAGGGCCCAGCACTACCCCTGCCTTCCATCTTCATGACTAGCCCACAGCTTACCCTGCACAGCCCAATTATCAGGCCTCTAGAGCCTCTCTGTTGTCCCCTAATACCCGAGGTGAATCTCTTCTACTCCCAGGATTGAAATCCTCTAGTGTACACAGTGTGAGAAACACATGGTGGGCTTTTGGGGGGCAAGAACAGTTGATTTACTTTATTTTTAAAAATGTAATAAACACCAGGCATAGTGGCACACACCTGTAATCTCAGTACTCGGGAGGCTGGGGTAGAAGAATCAACTAGAGTCAGAGTATAACTCAAGGTCAACCTCAACTATATAGTGTCTCAAAAAAACCAAACAAAATAAAAATTTTAAACTTTAACAAATATCTATAACGTGTCAGCCTGTTCTAAGCACTTATAAACATTACCTTATGGAATCCTAACAATACACCCTCTTTCTACCCTCATCTTATAGACTCAGAAATCAAAGCCAATTGCAAGGGCTTAGTAACTACCACGTGCAGGAAAGGAGTCTCTCATTTCCCATCCCTTTTAGAAACACTCTAGAAAGTGAAACTCTCCTGGGCGTATGTATCTTGTTGCCCTTATTAAGGTCTAGGAAGGCAGGGTTGTTTCTCCTTGGGCCCAGCTTTAGTATTCCAAGGAAGACCTTCACACTCTTCCAGTGGGACATATCTGGCACCTCCACAGTGAGTACATAGCACTGTGGTCAGCCCAGTGCTTCCCATTTGGGTTGCAGGGACCCCAGACCAAAGCTTGGGGATCTGAATCTTGCCAAGTCATCAACAAACTGCAAATTTCCTGGCTGATGAGAATACCCAGAGTGGCCCATGCATCCTCTCACTAAGGACAAAAAACCAGTAATCCACTTCCAAACCAGAGCCCTGCTCTAGAAGATGACAGGAGTTTGAAAAAACACTCTCAAAGCTTCCTTTTGAGGCAACATGCACTCTTAGGGGCTAATACGACACGTGGGTTTGCTTCTAAGCCCAGGCCTGGCTGGGATGCATAGGCTCAGCACAACGCACACAGTGAGTCACAACCCCCTCACCCTCTTCTCCCCTCAGACGCACCAGACTCAACTAAGACACACTTGCAATTAGCACAAAGAAAACGCAAAAGAATTTTGTGCTACATCCTTTGCCCAGTGACCAGTTCTGGAAGTAAAAGAATTACTCACAATTCAAGGCCCTACTTAAGTACTCAGGAAGACATCATTACAGAGAGAATTCAAATTCTAATTCTGAAATCTCTTGGCTTTTGTCAATTGAAATCACATTCTTAATCCTAGGCTTAGGTGAGAAATGAGAAGAAAGGATGTGTATGTGTGTGTGTGGGGGGGCAACCTTGAGTTAAAAGCAACAAGCATTGTGGAAGACACCAAAGAAAAGAATTCTGCACAAAATATGAGGGTTGAAAAAACAAGGTGCCCAGGAAAACTCGGTACCAAGGGTAGGCAGGTCACTATCACCTGTCCCCTGCCCCTGCCCCCTCCCTGTCTTTTGATGGATGAACTTGGATGCCAAGCTCGGTGGCTTTTCTGCAGAGCAAAGGATCCCCAAAACTGGAACAATATAGAAGTACTTATCTCCTATATCCCAGGCCCCAGAGTGTCCTGGGACCACCCACAACCCTAGCTACAGGGAAATGACCTACACACAGTGGTCAGCCAGCAAAGGCAGAGAAAACTCCAGGAGCATCAGAATATCCTGGGGCTAAGGTGTCTGCATGACTTAGTCTCAGCCACCTTCCTGGTAGAACAGCCTCTAAGTAAACTACTTCACCCTTCTAAGTCCCAAAGGGGCACCTCTGAGAAGCCTGTTAGGGGTGGAGCTACCCAGAGCTGATCCTGGCCCACCCACACACTGCCCTTTCGATGTGGAGTGCAGTGGAATGGAGACCTGTTTGAAACTGCAGGGGGACTTAAAATAGAATCTAATCATTACCCGAGCTGGAGCAGGGCCAGGACACCCGGGCTAACATGACTAATTTGTCAAGAGACACCTTCCAGCGTTTCCCTCTGCTGTCTTGAGACAGGGAAGGCCCCACTGAGTCCCCAGTGCCCCAGCCTCAACTCCCAAATCCTATGGGGGGGAAGCACCAGCAAGGCATTTCTCCATCACACGCATGTTCACAAGCTTACACGTGTTCCCAAAAGAAGGGCTGCAAAACTGGGAAGGTAATCTTATAATTAAAGGAAAGCCTGTTTTTCAGGAAAATCTCCACCATGTGGAGACGTTACCTCTCCGGAAGCCAAGGTCAGGGAGAGAGCTCAGGCATCACCTGCTCCAGCTCAGTTAATCATCGGGTAGGGCCAGGCTCCGGATTTCAGAACACACCCAACTTCGTGCCATTCCCTTTCAGTTCTCTGATAGCCTCTTTGAAAAGGCTGTTCCCTTTGTTCAGAAATAGTCATTCAAATTCCTTTCTAAGACCCATGTTACACAAACACAGGGAAGCAACCAAAGGAGGTTCACCTGCAAGTCAAGTTTCTTCTTGGTTTTTACAGGAGCAGTGCAGAGGGACCATCCCAATTAGGAGAAATCCTACCCAGCTTTCGTTTTTTCCCTTAAATTCCCCTGTGAACACAGGAACCAGGTCCTATTTTAAAATGTGCATAATGGACCCAGTTGAAAGTCAGAAGTATCCAGGGTGGGGGCGGTGAGGGATGCACATCAGTAAGGAAGGGGTCTGCTATGAGAAAATTCTCAGATCACACTAACCCAGACCACAAACATGAAAATCTGAGTCTCAGCCTACTGAAAAAAGTATACCTGGCCAATAAATCCAGTATGACCATATAAAACACTAAGCACTGGGAATGCTATCCACGTACTTCCAGGATGTGAGCGTGCATGTGTGTGTCTGCGTGTGGTGGTGGTGGTGGTGGAAGGCAAGGGAAAAATTAGACTACAGGGGAAAAGGGGGATCTCATCTCAGGCTAGCATGGCAAAAGTACCCCTAAAGATCCCCATGTCCCAGTAAAAAGCCAAAAGAAACCTTGACCAATGATAGAAAACTCAGAGCCAGTAGGGTTGGAAGTAAGCTAAACTTCTGGTTCCCTAACTAACCTCCCTCTCAGTCTCGGATAGCACTGAGTGCGCCCTGGCAGTCTATCTCAAGTCCAGGGTCTGCTCTTGCACCAGACAGTGACACTCTGTAATCCAAAGCATTCTCCACCCATAGACAGTTGGGGACCCTGTGCACTGTGCCTGCCAGGTTTCCAATCAGAAGCCTCACTGTTCTGATCATTTACCCCAAAAGTGCAGTAAATTTAAAATAGGCTTGGAAATGATGTAGAAACGCCTCCTTGGCATTAGACAACGACATTCTAACAAAAAGATCACTAATCAAAGAACAAAATGAAAACGAGTCAGGCTTCTCCTAGCTCTGTATGTTCTGGAAACAAAGCTGGGACTCAGTAAAGATACTTGTTTCTGCGGAAGCCCATTTGAATCCTGGGAACACAGCACGTTTGTTGGGGAGGAGCTGGAACCCCCACACCCTCACCTTGCAGCTGACTGGGAGGAAGGGGGAAGGCTCCACCCCAGGCAAGTTTGTTCCACCAAGGACTCCAGCCAACCCAAGTCCAACAGCCCAGTTCAAATCCCAGCTCTACCACTTGTAGTGGAGGGTAGGTCCTGGGCATGTCAGCAGAAATAGCCTCCCCGGCCAATGTCACCCAGAGGTGCCACATCGAATTTCATAACACACATCAATATGTAGCAAGCTACTCCCAAATACTAAGTGCTCAATAAAGAGCCCCTACACTGTTACTTTAGCGCAAATAAGAGAATGTAATGCCTACATGGATTTCTGGAGCATGAGATGGTGTGCAAAAAGCTAGAAAGCCAAACCCACAGAAATTCCTCCACCAGGGAAAGCTGGGGGCAAAACAAAGGCCCAGATCTTGCTGGCCCCACCACTTAGTACCCAGGCAACCTTGAGTCACAAGGCCCCAAGTGTTAATGAAGAGCTGCCATGTGACAAGCAGAATAAGTGGTACAGCTGTGTGCAAATGTCACTTGTTCCTCATGTAGAATTCTGCATAAGGCCTCAGTGGTCCTTGCTGTTCCGTGCAGCAAGTATTATGGTGCTATTTTCAGTACAAATAAAAAAACCTGATTCAAAGATCAGCGCCCAAGAACTGTGGCCACAAACACTGCCCATGGAGCAGGATGACAAACCTGCCAGGTCATAATGACGCGGGTGTTTACTGTTTGCTTGTGTTCTGGCCACCACAGCAGTCAACAAACTAATATTCCTGAGAGTCTACTGGAGTAGACAGGGAGCTCATGAACCTAAGTCTGGGGTGTCCAGGAGCCGCCATCACTGTGCACCAGCGTGACACAAACAGGGTAGTGCCTGGTACCTAGCTCTGCTCTGTGCTCAGCCACGTGTTTGAGGTCACCCAGTTAGCCTGCGTGGTCCTAAGCTCCTTCCTGCCCGGCATGATGCTGATGGAGTGCAGGTGTGAGGCACAGCATCTGGCTGGACCCCCACAGTTGCAGGCTGACCCTGCATAAAAGCCTCTAGGAGGGAGAAGGAAGTGGATGTTGGGGGGCAGGGCCCATTTCTATCACCTCAAAGACTTCCCCGGGGCTCCAGATTTACACATGAAAAGACGAAGGGCTGGGGGAGGGTGTTTCCGGGGATGTCATCAGGTACCCAGGCCTGTGGCAGGTGGGAAGAGGGCTGGTACTCATGCCAGTGTGGGGCCGGGCCTCCAGAGGCTCCAAGGACTCTTCGCATTTGGGGTCCTAGAACTCTGGGATGATGGAAAACCAGGAGAGGGGAGGCTGGTCCTCCTAGCACATGGAAGCAACCTGCATCTGCGCTCAGGATGTAGCCAGGTGTGCCAGCGATCCGCAGCCTTCACCCAGGCCCCATCCTCCTCTCCTCGGAAGGCCACGCAGAACCACAGTAAAAGTCCTGGTAAACATGGGATCCCCACTGCCCCAGCCCCACACTAGACTGCGAGCTTGCTAGCGCTACAGAAACAGGAGCAAAACATCCTTTTTATGACTTGGGGGAGGCAATTCAGTATTTCTTCCTCACATAAAAATGGGATTATTCTATTTACCCAGCTCACGGGAACGTTGTGAAGATTAATGACTGTGAAACGTCTAAGATCAAAAACATTCCTAGATTTTATTTGCTAGCACTTATATGTGTATAATGACACATGCACAGCAAAATACACTCTTGTCAACTGTTCTCCAGAGTGACTCCTATCCCCTAAGGAATACATGTAAGGGCATCATTTCAACTTGGCCTCCATCCTGAGCTGCCTGCTCCATCCAGTCTCCAAAGGCAAATGAGATCCAGCCAGGGTGTAGAGTGCAGGTGAACATCCAGGAAAGGCAGGGGAAAACGTTACTGTCATCACGCCCGCCAAGTGGGAAGACAATGTGGCCACATCCTCTTAACTAGCTCATGAGGCAGGTGCCCCTGGCTTGGGCGTCTGTTGGGTTCTCCAGTGTCTGGGAGACCTCAGTCCATACAGGGACAAGTAGTGAGGCAAGCCTGCCACTCCTGGCCCACGGGACCCATTTGGCCTAGCAGCTCCAACAGCAAGGTCTCACTCTTCCTCAGAGCAAAGTGACACTGTTTGTGTGGAAGGGCAACCCTAATCCAGGCTGAATGCTCCCACTCTGTCAGCTGGTCCAAGAGTACGGTTTTAAGGGCCCCAACCCGATGTCCCAGTTGCTCTAGATACACTGTAGGTGGGCAGGCCAGGGAGCCCGCTGCTGCAGTGTGTGGGATGTCCACAAGCCAAATGGCTGCATGGGCAGTGCCTCCACCTTCCTGTGGCCCACCTAGGCCTAAACAAGCAAAGGATAAGTGACCAAACTAAGACCACCAGCAACCAAATAAAGTCACAGCTAGAGTGCATTTAAAGGGAAAGGAGCAGAAACCCTTTCTGGGCCTCTCACTCTCTCCAGCAAAGGATCTTCACTTGGTCTGTCCTCTTTTCCCCCTCATGCCTTCTCCTTCCCAGTCCCCTTGGTCACCTCTCCCCTACACACACACCTAAGGCAGGTACCACACTATCACTTCTGGGCTTGATTCTGGCCATTTACTTTTATAAAATAATTCTTTACTAGCCTCACTATTTAGGTAAGGGTTTTTTAAATATCATAAATGAAACAACAACAACAACCAAATTTATTATGCCACAGGAGTTGACCTCTGTGACCTAGGTCTACAGTTACTTCCAGAGAAACTTCCTGGGAGTCCAGTGACACCAATAATGAAGTTTTTGTTTGTCCTGGGCTCCGACAGATTGCTGGAGGCCAGATTTCAGGCTTGGCTGGAGCGCAGCGGTGATTAGGCTGAGTTTACAAGGCCTGATCTAGCTGGTGCTACAGAAAGACCCCCACACCCCATCTGCAGTCCACAGCCTGTTCTGCTCAAGCTGGGCTGGGATGACAGAGTTAGGCCACTACTTCAGCTTTTGGTCTGGCAACAGTTTCTTTTATGTCAGAATTGAGGATTTGTTTAACACAACTACATTTCTGCTAATCAGATGAGCACTTCGATGGTATACTTCTTTTTGTATTTAATAAGTGGGAAGGATTTTTAGAAGCACAAAGGATGAAAAGTACTATTCTCTCCCACTCACAGGACTTTCCTGGATTCATACAGACCAACAGAGTCAAAGGCAAGCTTGGCCACCAGCGCCTGAAAACAGCAGGCATTCAGGTCTAATGTTCTTTAAACACTAAGCAACCTTTGGGAGAGATGTAGTCTCTATTACTACCTAGAACAGAAGTGACAACTCCCTGTATAACCAAAATCATCACTTACCCCCTTATAAGAACCTAACTATTTCATTACTGTTTCTGTGAGTACAAAACCAACTCTCAGCAACCATCTGTTAAATTTAAGTTAGATACACAACTAAAGCAGACGATTTCTAAACATTCACTGAAGAAGGGGCAAGGCTAAATACATATGGAAACTGCAACTAGCCCCCAAAGTTCCAACCAAGTGTACACTTTTAAGTATTAGTGCAGAGCTGGAGATGGTGCTGCACACCTGTAATACCGGCATTCTGGGATTACTGTGGGGGAATCACAAGTTCGTCTCAAAAAAAAATTTAAAAGAGCAAAGACCATGAATTCAATAACTGGTACTGAAAAAAATAAAAAATAAAAACAGGCAGCAATTCCAACAATGGGGCTCCTTATTGGTGATAAAAAGCAAGGAAGTGGGAATTCAAGTCACCTGAGCTATAATTGGGTCTACTTGGCCCTCAGGTCCCAGGTGGAAGCAGAAAGGTTAAGGGAGGGGAGAAAGAAGACCAGAGGAGCCTTTTCAAAAAGGGAAGCAGCTGCGCAACTACCAAGATCTACTGCAAAGATGCATTTTAGGTGCACTTTCCCTAACACCACCAACAGATGAAGTACTACTTTAAAACAAGTATAAAACAAGAATAAAAACAACTTCTTCTTGTGACATAAAATGCTTCAGTTTCTGATGTTGAATATTATTTCTTCGTATCAAATTTCAAGGGAAAAGTTTTTCACACTTTCCTGGAAGAACTCTACTCTCTGCTTTTGGAATCTTTTCTCAAAAATGCAGATTATTAAGAAGAAAAAGCATGCATTCCCAAGCAATCCAAAAAGACCATCTTCTAAGAAATCTCCGGAAGGGAGGCAGGCCAACTTTCCATACCCAGTCAAGGCAAGATGAAGGCCATGCTGGTTCCCATCCTGGCTGTAGCTCTGGCCGGTCCTGTGTGCTCCAGCAGTTCAGAGAATGAAGGCGAAACTGCCCCTTGGCTCCCATTGTCAACATTCCACACAAACAATGGCCTGGCTCTCTCTCTATTGTACATTCTGTATTCATTTGTGAATCCCCTCTTTTTACACAATGTGTAAAGCCCTTCTTTTCACAGGCTAAGTTCTGAAAGCCCAAGTGCAGCCATAATTTAGGCTTTCAACATTAATAATGACAGCTAAAAGCAAACTCCAGATTATGCCCAAACATTAATTTGTGAATATCATTAAAGTCACACTGATAGCTTTTGGATACTCTCCATTAAATCATGATCAAAAGAACCACTGAACACCTTAAAAATGGTTCTGAAGTTTTTAGCAATTATTAAATATCATTTTCCAAACCTAGCGATTTTAAAAAAGTCTTTGATACATATTCCATCAAACCCAGACTTGAATAAAAATTAATTTCAAAAGATATGGGGGGGAGCTGAGAAGGCTTGCATTTTCCCCTTCTTTCCAGGGGTGCTGTAACTTTAACTTGCAGCTGAGTAAATTAGGACATGCTTACCAGCTGTAAAGGGGGAAAACTGATACCTGCCCGGGCAGCTCAGCCTTGGAGAGTTTAGCAATTCCAGTATTCATGTGCCTACTAAAACTTTTCAGTAGGCAAAGTCCTCACAAGCATTCCTGAGCTAGCAATCCACGGGAAGACACGTGGGGAATAAGATACCCCAATATTTCACCAAATAATGTCCCATCTGTTAAATACAAGGGCTTCTTTGTAAAAGGATCTGACAAACTGCACTCCCATTCTTTAATTGCTACAAAAATGCGTTCCACCCTCTGTAATGGAACCATCATCACTCCGAGGTCGAAATATTTACCTGAATTGTGCCCTGCCCAACAAATAAATTTTCCTTCCCAACTGTGTGCTGCAAGAATACATATTTGTGGCCTGTATCAGGGACCTGGGACATTTGGGCAGCTGCTTTTCACTGATAGAAACATTATTAACAGAAGGAGCCAGGCTGCACTCACATACATTAGGATGACAGCCCCTCTATGTTGAAATGACAGTGGTAAAAAATGACAGCAGGGGCCACCATTCCACCATGGCTGTAAACTCTTTAAAATTTTCCCATTTAGGGAAAGCATTAAGTGCAAAGAATATAACTTTGCCTTCAAAAATGATTCATGATGTTCGTGATCTGTTGGCAAACGGCGTTCTTGTGCTAGATCTCAGCAGGGCCTGAGAGGTGTCCTTTTCCTTTCAAATGAATCTCGAGGATTTCACATAACATGAGCCACCCTGAGCTCTTTCTTTTAGTATTTTAACAGCCCCCAACAGTATTATTTTTAAATCTGAAGCACTGTTCACTCAGTATATATTTTATACACTCACCACCAGTTTACCTTGTAGCTATTCAGAACACTGAAAAAGTTGCAGGTTGGTCTTGTAGTTTTGTTCGTGATTGCTATTCGTTTCACTTAATCTGTCATTAAAACACTTCTCAGATTTGGACTAAGATTTCTGTTTCAGGTTTTTAAAGTCAAGAGTAAAGTTATTGATTATTCCCTGGAAGGGTAACTGATGGACTAGTTAATAATTACTCAGCTAGCAAGTTTTACTGTTTCATCTTATGTACAGGGTAAGATTAACAATGCCAGAGAAAGCAAACTGGACTCGAGCAGGGACAGGAACAGGTGTGCCAGAGTCTTAAAAGGCCAAAATATCTCATAAAGTATATCACTGGTGTGTTTTTACAATGGCAGTAATAGTTATTTCTAAGTAGCCAAGCATTTTTACTTTCTTAACTGTAAAGAGACACATTTTACAAATATTTCTTGTCTGAATCAATGACTAAATCCCACATATATATCGCAACTCATGCCTAGCAAGGAAATGCATTTGGGCACAAAGAGGTATTTTTTTTTAACCACAGTTAAGAAAAAATAAAAAAGGTACTTCACTTGCCCCTCCCCCTCGAGAACACCCATTCAAGGGTCGGTTTCAAAGATCCCAAGTGAAATCATAAATAACTCAGAGGGCTCACCACCCTCCACTTCGCCTTTTTAAGGTACCATTAGAAAAAGGGAGGATATAACATATTCTTTTAGTTTAAATATCTCCCGAAACCATAGAAAAGAAACTAGAAAGCATCTTGTCGGGTTCAAAACAAGCTCCAAGCCCACGATCTTTTAATTCCCTCTAGTAACTGCTTTCCACAGGGACGTAACTGGGGTCCCTACCCTTGGGGCACAGAAAACCAATCAGTACCATAAATTCGCTTTGCCTTCAACCCTCTCCCGGTAGTATTAGAGCAAGGTGGGGGAGGGGGTGACCCAACATCAGCACGCTAAACCCCTCAATGCTCTACAGAAATATGCTGGCTTACTTCTTTTGTTTGGTCATGTTATACTTGATCAAGTGTGAACGATTAAACAGGTTTCATTAAAGGCAAGTGCATTCACGGCTAACATCCAACTTCAACGGCAACTGTAAGCATATTCTGCAAGAAGGAGGGCCTGCTTCTTGCCTGAAACCTACCATCTCATTAACTTTTCTTTTGGGGGCAATAAAAAGGGCAATGGGGGTTTTTTCCTGGAGAGTGTCAGAAAGCCAGACAAAAGGATATTCAGGGTTTTAACTTTAAGACATAGTCCCACTACTTCGAAAATAAAAAGAAACCATGTCTCAATATTAAAGCTGCTCTGACAGAAAATGTTGAATTAGCATTTTAAATATTACTTTCTAATAGCTTTAAGAAGCACTCTTTGAAATCAAGTGATTATAAAAACAAGATCCTTTTATTTTAAAGTTGCACTACTTCTTAACGCAAAGGATTTATAAAAATAGATTTTAAAATAGAATTCTCCGAAGCACGTGAAAACTAGCTCTACTCTGAGAACTTAGAGGCAGAACAGCAGTCTGAGGGTCTGAACACGAGGTAATTTTTCAAAAACTATCTTCTTTCAAAGAGGAGTAAGATAGTTGATAGATTTTGTCAAAGTTTGGTGGCAGAATGACTGTAAACTTTCCCCAAATACAACGTCCCCTCAAAATTACCCATACCAGATAAAAATATACCAGTCTCTAGGATATCCAACAGAATTGCAAATAAGGCATTTAAAATTTTAAATTTCCAATGCATATTTATAGAATACAATTCTCTTGTCTACCCTTCAAGCCACTCATCTCTGACTCTCTAAGAACTTAACCCGATCTCCAATCTTCCAAGAAAAAAGGGAGGAATACACCGAAAGATCTGTTTACCCAGGTAGGGCAAGGGAGCCTGGCGCGACGACGTAGGCCATAGCCAGTAGCCTCCACCACGAGCACGCTGGCAAGCTGGGCATTTCTACCCTCTCCCCTATAAAATTCCTCCCTCTTCCCTATAAAATCCTAAACGTGGGGTCCCCCGGAGCCAACTGCTCTTTGGGCCGCCTCCGGAAAAGTACGGGGGATGGGGAGGGATAAGCAGAACATTGGCGCGCACATGCACACTCCGTGTCCGGGTCGATCGTCGCGGGTGGAGAGCGAGCCACCGGAGGCAGTGCGCGCCCGAGTGTCTCGGCGCGGCCCGTGGTCACCGCGCGGAGCTCTCGGGCCCGCGGCCTCCGAACCCCAGGGCGCGGCGTGGATGCGGGAGACCGGCCACGCCGCTGGGCCTCCCGCCAGAGAGAGGCCTGGACGCGCCCGGGCTCCGCGCTCCTCTGCCCAACTCGCCCGGGGCATCAGGGAGAACGCGAGCGAGAGAAAGAAAGGCGCTTCCCTCGGCCGCGCGGGTCGGTCCGGCGCGGCGGAGGACAAGGAGAAGGAGGCGACCTCGGCGGGCCGGCTGCCCCAGCACCACGCTGGGTCCCCGCAGCTCAGGGCGCGCCCTAGCCAGCCCCTCCTGCGAAACTTTTTCTTTTAGGTTCGCCCCACCCGAAAAGTGCGGCCCGGGCGGGGGAGGTGAGGGAGGCGCGCCGGCCGGGCTGCCGGCGGCGGCGGGCGGCTGGCGAGGAGGAAGTGGTGCCCGCGGGAGCGCGGCTGGGCAGAGGAAATGCCCGGCCCGCCCGGCCCCCGCCCGCGCCCGACCCGCCCAGGCCCCCCGCCCGCCGCGAGTTTGGCGGGCCGAGCCCCGCGCGGTAGTGGGGGCGACCGCGGCGGCGGCAGATGTGGCCCGGCTGCCCAGAGAAGCCAACAATGCCGGGCTGGCAAAACAAAAGGGTTCCACTTCGCCTCTTTCCCCGTCTTTCACTTGCACTCTCGGGCCGCCGCGCGGGATCCCCGGCTGGCAGGGGCCGCGCCCCCAGGGGCCCGAGCCGCGCGCGCCCCGACTTCCTAGCGGACCCCCGCCTCCCCCCGCCCCCGCCTCGCAGGCTCAAGGCCCGCCGCACCCCGGCGTGGTCGGACTCCCGGTCCCTAGGGATCCGGCCGTATTGTCCCCGCGGCGTGCCGCACGCTCGGCCTGGGTCGCCAGCGGCCCCCGCGCACGCACCCACCGGGCTCGGGGAGCCGGAGCCGGGGGCGCCTAGGAAACCGTCGCCGAGACGCCGCCGCCGCCGCCGCTGCCCTCCGGACGCCGCTGAGCTCCGGGTTTTTCTTTCCTTTTTTTTTTTTTTTTCCCAATCCTGATGGGAAGGAAGGTGACCGCCTACTTCGCATTCATCAACTCTCATCACAACAAAAATCCTGGCGCAAACGGCGGCCAGCGGGCGCAGTCGGTGACGGGGGAAGGCGGGCGGGGACCCCCCCCCAGCATCCAGTCTTGGACACCGAAGAGGGACGCGGGGCCGGGGGCGCGGACCAAAGATGTCCTCGGATGCCGGCTCCGTGTCCTTCGCCCTTCTCCTCCTGGAGTGGCGCAGTGAGGCGCGGGCACGGCGCCCCCAGCCCGCGGCCGCAGGTGGGGCGGGGGCGGCGGCGCCTCGGTCCTCCCCCAGGGCCCTCTTACCTCGTCCGGGGCAGCCGGCGTCCACGGCGAAGGGCGCCCACCCGGGAGGCGGCAGCGGCGGCGGCGGCTCCCGCCCCTCCCACCCCACCCGGCGGCGGTGGCGGTGGCTTGCAGCCCCCCCTCAGCGCGGCATGGCTCCCGGCTCCGTCCCTTGCTTCTCGGGCCGCCGCCGGCTCCTCCGGGCCGCTCCCGAGCCACCTTAAAATGACACACGCACACAGGGACACACACACAAAAACTTAATCTCTCAGGCTCCTCGCCCCTCCCCCCCCCCCCCC